>JAWQEG010004089.1:0-39164 GCA_033782935.1 Petrolisthes cinctipes
TCTCTCCTTTCATCTCCTTTCTCTCCTTTTCCTTCCTTCCTACCGCTGACTCTCTCTCTCTCTCTCTCTCTCTCTCTCTCTCTCTCTCTCTCTCTCTCTCTCTCTCTCTCTCTCTCTCTCTCCACTCGTGTCATTCTTCCTTTTCTTTTATTTCCCTCTTTTCTTAATTCTCTTTCCTCCTATTCCATCTCCTTATTTCTCATTTTTTTCTTACTTCTTTATTTATTCTTCTTTTTCCCCGTTTCCTTTCGTCTATTTCCCTTTCCCTCTTATCATCTCCTCTTTCCTTCAATCCATTCTTCTATCCCCTCCCTATTCCTTCCTTCTTTCTCTTCCTTCATTGTTATTTTTTCTCTCTCCTTCTTTCACCCTCCTTCCTCTCCTCCTTTCCTCTCCTTCCCTCCCTCCTCTCTCCATCCTTCTCATCTGTTGTCCTCTTCAGCATTCCACTCTCCACTTTCTCTCTCTCTCTCTCTCTCTCTCTCTCTCTCTCTCTCTCTCTCTCTCTCTCTCTCCTATTCCTAGTGTGTTAGTATGTGTGTAGGGGAGTGTCAGGCCAAAATTGTCAGCAGTTAGGTATAAGAGTAGTCAGCAGTCAGCAGTCAGTCAGCAAACGTGTTATCAATGGGGTGGTCAGCAGTATAGTATAAATATTATCCCTTAAGGACCCTGTGATCGTGTATGAATGAGACTTGGTGGCTTCTGATTACTTCTGACTATGCCACGAAACAAGCTCCTTCAATATAGGTGTGTGTGTTTGGTGGCAATCTTTGAAGCACTCATTCTAACCTCCAATTTTCAGACTACATCCCCTCCCCCTCCTCAACCTCCCCCTTCCTCCCTCTCCTCAACCTCACTCTTCCTCCCTCTCCTCAACCTCACTCTTCCTCCCCCTCTTCAACCTCACTCTTCCTCACCCTCCTCAACCTCACCCTTCCTCCCCCTCCTCAACCTCACCCTTTTTCCCCCCTCCTCAACCTCAACCTTCCTCCCCCTCCTCAACCTCACCCTTTCTCCCCCTCCTCTTCCTCCTCAACCTCCCCCTCTTCCTCCTCTCACTCTTCCTCCCTCTCCTCCACCTCACCCTTCCTCCCCCTCTTCAACCTCACTCTTCCTCCCCCCTCCTCAACCTCACTCTTCCTCCTCCTCTCACTCTTCCTCCTGCTCTCCCTGGTAGGCAAGGATTCACTACTATTAGTTGAGTTTACACTGAGAGAAACTTAATATTTGTACAGGGAGCATCGCCTCTCTCTCTCTCTCTCTCTCTCCAGTTTGATATCCATTCCACACATTACCATACCATTATATATAACACACACACACACACACATATATATATATATATATAGTCCTATACTTTAACATACACACACACACATATATATAGGCCTATACTTTAACACCCACACACACACACACACACATATAGGCCTATACTTTAACACACACACACATATAGGCCTATACTTTAACATACACACACACACACACACACTCAGAGGTAAGGTACAATTACACGTGTCATTAAGTAAGTGAGAAAAGAGAAGTTGGTTGGTTATTCATCTATCTCTCACCTCTCTCTCTCTCTCTCTCTCTCTCTCTCTCTCTCTCTCTCCTGGGTATGTGAGTCAGGCGGTGATGAAGATTGGGGGGAGGGAGGACTTAGGGGGGGGAGTGGGAGGGGGGGGGAGGGGTTATAAGGGGGAGGATAGTAATGGTGTAACACCTCTCCCTTAAATTGCTTTTGTATCAAGTCTGCTTCTCTCTCTCTCTCTCTCTCTCTCTCTCTCTCTCTCTCTCTCAACTCGTTTATTAAATTTCCAATACGAATACATTTACAAATAATAAAGTAAAATAAATAATGTATGTATGTATGTGTGTATGTATGTATGTATGTATGTATGTGTGTATGTATGTATGTCCCTCACCTTACCTTATACATTGGATATCAAGGTTGCAACAATTACAACGCAATTATTATTATTATTTTTTCTTTCATTTTTTTTTTTTTTTTTTTGGGGGGGGGGCGTAACAATTACAACGCAATTATTTTTTTTTTCTTATGTTTCTTTTTTTATGCAAGTGGTGGTCAAAATAATTAGGGTGTTTAATTTGCATGTAAATTTACACAAAGGGTCCCTGACATATTTGGACCTGAGGAGGGGGGCTGGGGGGGACGGGAGGCATGGGGGGGGGGGGTACACTAGCTGTTGCCCCGGGGGAGGTTGGTTGGTTGGGATGACAGACATTGAGTTGTGTTGGAAAATCTGGAGTGACTTATTTTATTTTCCCCAAAAAACTATTCCAAGCAACAGGCCACCACCACCACCACCACCACCACCACCATTATTTTTGCTAACCTGGTTGTTTTTGTTGTTGTTGTTGTTGTGGTTCTGTTTCTTGGCCTACTGTACTTTGGAGGAATCGAAGTGAAGAGACCTTTCCTCTCTCTCTCTCTCTCTCTCTCTCTCTCTCTCTCTCTCTCTCTCTCTCTCCGTTATACCAAAAGTGTATTATTATTATCCGCTTAATTAAAGGGGGTACGAGAATAGGGGGACAGACAGGCTTGGGGTGGGTAGAAAGCCTGTCCCTTATTCCCGCACCCCCCTAACCTCCCCCCCCCAAGCTTGTCCCCCTACTCCCGCACCCCCCAAAACCCCCAAGCCTGTCCCCCTATTCCAACACCCCCCTAACCTCCCCCCCCCCAGCCTGTCCCCTTACTCCCGCACCCCCCTAACCCCCCCGACCCCCCAACCCCCAAGCCTGTCCTCCTACTCCCGCACCCCCTTAAGGGCAGGCAGAAGTGTGTGAGGGAGGGGAGGGGGGGAGGGGGTAATTATAAGGTAGGGAGGGGGGTAAAATAATAAGTTGTTGGGTTGGGGAACGAAATTTGGAAGATGGGTATAGTTGGGGATGAAGTGGGGAAATTGGGGAGGAGAAGGGATGACCATAACAGAGAGAAGGAAAGGAAATGAGTGTATGGAAGAAGGAAATGTTTTGTACGTGAATAAAGAAGGTGGATATGAGTAAGAGGAAAGGACTGATGATGAAGGAATGAAGGTTGGTTGATGGTTTTGTCCTCTTGTGCTGTAGGACACGTGTTTGTTTTCAGTCGACAGCGAAAAATATTATGCTCCTCCATAACCCATGTAAAGAAGGTTAAAAAAAAGTTTACAATATTTGATGAAGTTTCCTTATCACTATTATATATGCCAATCCTGCCAACACACACACACACACACACACACACACACAAACACACACACACAATCCTGTTATTCCTGTAAAGATACAAATAGGTAAGAACACACACACACACACACACTCCTTTAAAGATACAAATAGGCAAGTACACACACACATACACATAATCCTGTTAAGATACAAATAGGTAAGGACACACACACACACACACACACACACACACTCCTTTAAAGATACAAATATCAAGTACACACACACATACACATAATCCTGTAAAGATACAAATAGGTAAGGACACACACACACACACACACACACACACACTGGAGTACGCCAATTAACATTACTCAGAGTATCAGTTAATTGAGACTTATTTGTATGTAATTAGGTACGTGTGGTGCTTCGAGTGTCTCCTGGAGTGACTCTGGGTGAAGAAGAGACATCAGTAGTGACGGTGGACAAACGGAAACGCCAAGTGACTCTGGTGGATCCCCCTCAAGCCCGCCCTGACCACGAGTCCAGGGTTGGTGTTGCTGCCCCTAAGATGTTTGCCTTCGATCAGGTGTACACGCAGGATGACCCTCAGGTGTGTCATTAATTCATTGTTTTTTTAATAAGATATATAGGTATTATCATTTTAATGGTAGTGTATAATAGTACATAATTTAAATATTATTGATAGAGACTTACTTTATGAAGACATTACCTTGTGTCATGTATTTTAATAATGTACAGTTGGACTCAGGATTTCGCGGTGCAGCCCAGTAACATGTGACTGTTGTTTGGTACTTGTCAATCGTCGCCATCTCACATCATAGTTTCTGCCTCTGGTATATCTTATTGCTTACAAAGAAATTTCACACTGCGAGGAGCTGAGCATATAACACTTCGACCGAGCATATTACACTTTGACCATACAGTACCTCGAATTCCTGTGTCCAACTGTACCTATACAAAATCTTCATCATAACTTTGATCTGACAGGATGCCTCACCAATCACACTTATTTTCCACTGGATACTGTCACTAACACTGGACCATCTCCTTCAGAGTGAGGTGGTGTGTGGTGCAGTGGTGGATGTGCTTCATGCTGTGTTGGCTGGCAATGATGGTTGTGTGTTGAGTTTTGGTGGTGCATCCCTGGGCAAGACATACACCATGCTTGGCTCCCACACTGGCCCTGGTCAACTGGGTGTGGTGCCAGCTGGTGTGGCGTGGCTCTATCGTGCCATTGTGGAGCAGAAGGCCAAGAGTGGTGCCAGGTTCAGTGTCAGAGTGTCAGCTGTGGCGGTGGATGCAGCAGGAGCAGTACTCACGGATCTCCTTGCTGAGTATGCCCAAGGTTAGCCACACATCATCACATTTGTAGAACAACTCTGGTATTATGGATAATCTTGAGTATATATGTGGTAAATATATGTGGTAAATATTTCTCATTCTCAAATGCTGATGAAAATGCCTGTTTACAGAGGGAGAGGCCTCACCTGGTGCCCTCCTTCGGGACACCACTGGAGGATACCTTTCATCTGTTGCTGAGTTGCGTGCTCCATCACCTGAGACTGCTGCCCATTACCTGGACGTGGCCATTGCTGCACGTACTGCCCTTGCCACACCAGTTACTAACACACAACAGCCACAACAGCCACCTCCATCACTAGGCTCGGCCACTCTCCTCTACACATTACACATCTACCAATATGCTGTTGACAAATCAGGAAAGGGTGGAGGTAAGTGTTCTATCACATGACATATACAATTAAAGTAAACTTAAAAACCATGATGAGAAAGAATTTTATGGCTGAGCCCTCCATAGCAAACGATTGAGGCCTGCAGTAATCTTTGAATATATAAATATTCAAGACCTAATTATAAATCTCATGAAAACAAAGTTTGTGTAACCTCATATTCCAAGCTCTTCAAATTCTTAAGTAGACTGATGACATCCTTGAATAATATGGAATAAGTAAGCAAACAGACTAAAAAAAAGTATGAAAAATGGTACAGTAATACAGAACATTTTCCCTCTTGCATATTTTTAGGTTAGGTGTGCCCTGTTCATGTGTGTTGATCAGTATTGCACATTGCATTTAATTGATTCTCTGTTTTGATGAAGATCACAAAGGATGTAACTCACAATATGTTATTTACTGTATATGCAATATATCTTTATTGGTATAACTATGTTATACTGTCTGATGGGTGTTTTTTATTTGTGGAAAGTACTGTAGAAAGATATTAAACCACAACTCTAAATACTTCTCCTTGGAATGGTGTGTGTGAGGGCAGAGTAACACCATGAAGTGAACCACAATTCTAATAAAACAACTTTCCCATCAGTGGTTGGCGGGCGAAGTCGTCTACACATGATAGACGTGGGTGACTTGACTGGTAGTGGTGGTGGACTGTCCCTGTCTGCCCTAACTTCAGTCCTACTTGCCATCTTCAACGGTCAGCGGTACCTCCCTCACCGGGACAACCGACTCACTACCCTACTACGGGAGGTGCTTGGCTCAGTGACCTGCCACGCGGCCATGGTGGTACATGTGTCCCCATCCCCCCGCCACACTCAGCACACACTCGCTACTCTCCAGCTTGCTTCCAGGGTTCACCGCATGAGGCGCAAGAAGTTAAGGGTGAGTTGTTTTTATTTGTTGTTTTTTTTTCCATAAAGTTTGTAATGTTCCTTCAAAAAGTATAAGCAGCAGTATAAACTGCTGGTTTTGTGAATGACTAATATATCCCCCCTTATATCTTGCCAATATTTCAAAAATGTTGTCCTCTGTGTGATAATACTTTTTAGTCAAACATGCAGAGATGCAAAATATATGACTGTTCATTTGATTTGATTACTGGCAAGGAATTTCATTGATATTTAAAAATATGTACCGTACTGACTGGTGAGATACAATACAAATTTCCTGAAAACTACACTCACATATTCCTTATGTTGATACTGGACATAATATTAGAAGGATATTTCATTCTGTATATTCTAATTATTCTAACCATATTAGCAGTACAAGAAAGTATCGGATACTGAAATATGAAGCTGATATTATAATAATACGTTAGTAAGTAATGGTGTGTGTTTGTTGGCAGGGTGTTGGAGGGTCTGGCTCTGGAGGGAGTTCAGAAGGATCTCATGGCAAGTCCTCCAGTGAGACATCAGCTGGATCCTCTTCAATGGATTTCTCATCATCAGAGCAATCGTGTGACACTGTTATTTACATCGGTGGTGGAGGACCAGGTGACACCACTGACAATGAGCACCCACCAGTGTTTATGCCTCACCACACCAACCAGCAGGTGTGGCCACTCACACGACTAAGGTCCATGGAACACCTTCGGCCTCACTCTGCCTCTCCCACCCCGGCACACACCCGCCGTGCTGCTTCGGCCAGCCCCACACCCACCTCACGCTCAGTACCCAATGGTCGACCCCAAGTAAAACCCCGACCACCACCACGTACTGTCAGCAACACCAGTAACAGTTCTGCCAAGGTGTCCCCTGGAGCAGGTTTTATCAGACATCAACCAGGCGTTAGTAGAATATCTTACAATGAAAATGAGGGACAGCAGCAGCCACTCCTCTCTTCCTTCAAGCCACAGGTTGCTCTAGGTCCACTGATGCCTGGGGACCTCAGACACTTCAATTACAATGCATATGAGGAACCCAATAATCTGGTGCCAGTGTTCCGTCAGTCTCACATTCCCATTGCCACACAACAACTCCAGCACCAGAAACAGTTAGATCAACAACAACTACAACGACAACAGTTTCAACAACAACAACAATTACAGCAAAGACAGCTGCATCATCAACAACTTCAACAGCAACATCAGCAGCTACAACTACAACAACAGCACCAAGTGCAACAGCAGCAGCAGCAGCAGCAACATCAACAAATGCAACAGCAACAACTTCAGCAACAATTACAACAACAACAACTTCAACAGTTGCAAAAATATCAACAGCAACAAAAGCTTCATCAGCAACAACAACAACAACAACAGCAACAGCTAGCACAGCACCAGTCTCAAAAGCAACAACAACTACAGCAAACACCTCAGCAACATACTCAGGCACAAATCCAACAGCAGCAGTTTCAACAGTTCCAGCAATATAACCAGAAACTCCTTCAGCAACAACAACTACAACTCCAACAGCAGCAACAACTCCAACAACAACAACAACAACAACAACAGCAACAACAGCAACAAGGTCATCATGGTAGTAAAGGTATGGGTGAAGGGGTGATATCAGATGAGCAGTGGATTGATGGGCCACGAGTACACAAGTCCAGGGTGACTGTGGCTCAGAAGATAAAAACCAGCAAATCTGAGACATGGGTTGATGGCCCCCAGGTGACACCCATTGGATATGGCTTTATGGATGATCACAAAAAGACAATGATTGAACGTTGGGTGGCAGTACAAACAGCACAAGTTGTACAGCAATTAGGGTCACAACAACCTATACCTTCTCAAACCATGACCCAACCCACTACCACCACTGCTACCCCTACCTCAAATACTAATCAACAGTTCACTCACCTAACTCAATTTAGGACCTGTGAAGAATCCACTCTGGACAGTGACCAGGATACACTAAGTGAAGATCCACCTTCTGGTCCTGGCAGACCAGCAGACTCTAGTGATGCCCTACCACGCCAGCCTAGTCTCATTGAAGAACTGGAACGCAAAAATCTCATCCCAGCAGAAAGTACAGAAACTGAGAAGCCAAGTTCACCCGTTACTGAACCTCTTTCTAAAGAATCCCTTCCTGATGAAAAGAGTTCAGAGCCTCATTGTTCTCCTGATGAGGCTTCAGGAGTTGATGAACCATCCATAGACGAAATCTGCTCCCAGTGTGAAGCATTAGCAGAGGAGTGTGAAGAGTTAAGTTCCCTGCTCTCCTGTGAGGAAGAAGAGTGCAAGCGTCAGGCACATCTTGGTCTTGGTGAGTTAACACAATGTACTACTGCACAGGATACTGTTAGAAGCATATATTCTCTTTAATTTCAGTGTACTGTATTATAGAATGCTATAATGTATGTCAGATGTTCTCAAAATAATAATGTTACCTACCCCTCAGCCACGGTCTTAGAAGAACCCGAGTTGGAAGCCGCCATCAATGCAGAGACCCTGAATAAAGAAGCTGGTCCGGAGGAAGAGGAAGACGAGGAGGGAGAGGACGAAAAGAGCTTAGTGGCGGCGGACATGGCAGAGGCAGGGGGCGAGAGCGAGTCGAGCATGGCACCGAGGCGAGGGTGGGTGAGGCGGTCGCTGGCCTCATCAGGAACACACCACTCCACTGAACTGATAGAGGTGCAGGTGCCAGACATCCCGGTCATCACTGTGGATTGTTGTATTCAGGTGTGTGACCGGGACGGGACTTACTTTCTTCGTACAGACTGACATACAACTTACTGACTTACTTTCTTCGTATATACTGACATCTTAATTGCCAACTTACTTTCCCCATGCATACTGCCATCCTAGTTACCAACAACATACTTTCTTCACTTACATTGACACCATACTTAATGTCTTTCTTTCTTCATATCACTGACATCCTACTTACCAACATGCTCTCTTCATACATGCTGACATCCTACTTAAGGTACTGACTTCCGTGCTGAAATTGCTTACCGTACTTTGAATAGTTACATATGGTACTAACTTACTTCATTTATATGCAAATGTGTATCGTTTCTTAAATACCATAATTTCCTACCTGAGTTATTTACTTTGGATATTCATATACAGTAAAGTACTTAGGCCTACTTCTTGCATTAACAACAACAACAACTTCTTGCATTTATTTACTTGTCTGTTTGCTTGCTGCGTTATCAATACAGGTACGTTTTAGACTGTAAATTAGCAGAGGGTAATATATGTTAAACTTTCATTCCACTTAGAAACTTGTTCAGATATATATAGTATTAAGTACCTGTCGGTTATGCTGTACCTTTTTAGCTGCAAGCCAAAATAAAGCAGAGAAAAAATTGTCTGATAGCAAATTGCATAGACATATTAACCAAGCAAAATAATTTTGTCAGGTGTGTGAGGAGGACATCTTACGAGCACTGGCAGACACACCTTGCCAGAGTGAAGTAATGAGTGTTGAGACCAGTGATGATCACCCACTCAGAGTACTATCAGAAGAAAACCTTACCTGTGCATCTACATTTACTGGTAGGTTTATTGATATTTTTGGATTGATATTTAGGGTGTGTAGGTACAAAACCGTTAGATGGTAAAGGTTATGATTATGTTCCCAGTGTTTATCAAAGTATAATTAAACCTACTGATAATAATGAGATTCATGGTGGAATACTGTATAGTAATTAATAGTTGAATTGGTCTGTGATGTTTTACTGCCTGTCAAACTTGAAAAGCAGTTACCCTTATTTATCTCCCTGTCTAACTTATTAACATACATGAAAATAATTTTGTTATTCTATTCTTTACTCTACTGCAATTTGGTTTTGTGTTGCAGATTCGTACTCCCAGATTGGTGAGACTGGTGATGAGGATGATTCAGATGATGATGACTCTCGACCATTTAGTCTGTTTGAGGTGACTGACTATGGCCGAGTGTGTCAGGATCTTAGTTTAGCTCTCCAGTCAGATGTGGCCAACAGGAACCTTCATGAGCTGGCCAAGATACATGACCTGTACCGCACACTGGCCCGGCAGAGTCCCAGGGTTCACACAGTTGGCTCTAGACTCCAGGCAGCTACTTTGGCAGAGATCCTTACCAATAGCCACGATTCATTGTTAGAAGATAAAAAGCAACCGCTGGAAAACGACAGCATCTGCAGTGAGCCGGCACAAGTGGAGGAGAAATTATGCCGACACTGCAACAAGAGGCGGTTGAGACATGGTGACAGTATCCTGAGACTAGAGTCAGCACTCAGGAGTAAGTCACAGTGGCTCAGTAGACCTTTAGAGATTCTTGAGGACTCTGCTAGTGACAAGTGCATTGGTACAGATGACTTAGACTTTCCCGAGGACCATTGCACTTGTGATGTCCAGAGTGACCTCATGCCATACATACCCTCCATGTTCTTTAACTTCTCCTCGGGAAACAACACGGGTGACGTCTCCGAGCTGAGCCTCACCCATCACGTTTCCGAACTGAGCCTGAACCACCATGTCTCCGAGGCCGGCCTGAGACTGAATGATGCACCGTTAGCAGACTCCATGGAGAAACTAGCTGAACGTGTCCCCATCAACGGGATCTCTCTGCCGGAGTTCATAGAGGATGTGGAGGCCAATGTTGTCCTCTGTAATCCAGTGCAATATGATTATGGCAAAGATGATGACTTGATAGAAGGGAATGATGATAGAACAGTAACAGGAAAGAGTGATAATGAGAGTGACTGTGTTAGTAATATAAGTGAAGACTCAGAATATATGATGCAGACTTCTAAACTGTCTAAATTTCTTTGTGTAGGTGTTGGAAAAAGTAAATCAAAAACTCCATATAAGGTAGCAAAGCAAAATAATAATAAGATAATAGAGAATAAGAAAAATATGGCAAAATTTAAAGAATCTAAGGTAAAAATTCCTGCCAAAAGTAGAGAAAATTCCAAATCTCCTGATCGCAATTCAAAAAACTTGATAAAGTCTCCCTCCCGAGTGGTCTCACAAAGTGCAGCTAGACAAAGCACCAGCAGAAGGTGCGATGCCTCGGTACGAACCCGCTGGGGGAAGTCAGCCCGTGTAGGAGCAGCCAAACCCTCCCCAGTCGCCAGCAGGAGTAACTACCGTTACACCTGTACCCTCATGTACCCACCTGATGCCCCCACACCCACTGAAGGTTATGATTCTGGTCATGACTCTGGTGCAGCAACACAGGGGAGTGCTACTCCCTTGGAGACTGCCAAGCCTTGGAGAACAACCCAGAATCTTCCTGCAGCCCACTTGCACCACCACCCAGCAGCCAACAGTGGGTCTCTTGGCACTAATCCGTCCCTAGGGGAGTCATCTGGCTATGAGAGCATCCCTAGAGATTCAGAGTGCTCCTCCTTCAGCTCCTCCCAGGACTCAGAGATGGATGAGGAACACCGCAGGGATGCACAGGCCCAGGCGCAGGCGCAGGCTCAGGCTCAGGCTCAGGCTCAGACACAGGCTCAGGCTCAGGTTCAGGCACAATCTCAAGCACAAGCTCAAGCTCAAGCTCAAGCAGGGTCATCTAAGGTGCACGTGGAGGAGTGGACGGAGGACGATGTGCGGAGATATGAGGGTCGGCCACGTGCCACTGAGGTTCCACAAATGAGAGCTCACAGACAGCAGGTTCTTTCTCTCAAGTCAACCCAGCAGGCCCTGAAAGCCGACCTAGCACAGGCAAAGGGTAACCTGAACGTCCCTGCTGACTCCTGGAGCTACGAACGTAAGTCAAATGTACGTATGCAATGCACTATTTTGGTTTTGTAGACTTAAGTTTTAATTTCTTTTACTTGCATTAGAGTATTAATTGAAACAACTTTCTAGAATCTAGTCAATCATATATCATATTTTGGTAAATTACCCAAAATATCAGCTTTAAATTAAATATTGTAAAATGGTACAGTAGTACAGTACTGTAACAATACCACAGATCTAGCAGCACATGATATATTATACAGTACAAGCTTTTTGACAGTAGTTTTGCCCTATTAGTGAATGTATTGAAGCCAGTTGGATCTAAATGATGAAGCATGTAAGTTATGCTGTGTATTGTAGTTGTAGCTTCCAGTTAAATAATTACCCTTAACTACTGTAGATTTTTTCAGCATAGTTGTGTATACTGAACTGTACTGGTATTTTCATAGTTGGATTTTCTCATTTAGCTTACTGTACTTTTATGTGTTTGAATATAGATACAGTAGAAGTCTTTGCTGACATAATTATAGTATTTGCTAAGTAGGGTAACTGGTGCATTGGATATCCTATTTCGTTACTGATAATTGAAATAAAGTAAAAGTCCTATACACTGTAATCTGAATAGTAGGGAATGAAGGTTGTTCAGACTACAGAATGTGTCCAAGCTTCAAAATATCACTTGCAGTGGATAATTATGTATCTAGAATTTACTTTTAACTCCTTGATTACAAAAAAATGAGCTTGCAATGAGTTAGATATAATTTGATAGAATAACTAAAGTGAGGAGACACTGTAAGAACATATTCAAATAATTGGATTTTTTAGGAAAATATGAGCCTGTGAGAATTAAGTACTGTATAGTATGTAATAAATACTGTTGACTAAAATATGTACAAATTGTTAAGTTTACAGCCCCCCAATACTGAAAGAAATACAAATATTATTAACTATATCTATCCTCACCCATCTGCCATATACATAAAGATATCAATAACATTAACTACATATATCTATCCTCTCCCATCTGTAATATACATAAAGATACCAATAACATTAACTATATCTGTCCTCTCCCATCTGCAGTACACATAAAGGAGGATTCACCATTGGATCACTGCACCTTTGTGGAAGCACTCGCGAGGGAGACTATCATTCTACAAAAACGTGTGGCCGCCGCACAGAGCCGTGTCCTGGTTGCCACCTCCTTCCTTCCCAGTCAGTCCCGGGAGACTCTTATAAATTGACAACAGCTGAATGGAAAATTGACAACAGCTGAAAGGAAAAGTCTGTGGTCAGAATGAAGGCTTTATATAGCAATACTGACTCAAATAAAAGTGAACTAACAGCTATTATGTAGAATATACTGATGATGCCAACGCTTGGAATAATTGTACTGTATTATACTAATCACTGGTACAATGATGTTGACTCAAACAATTACACTATTGTTGTTGAATCATAAACAGACACTGATGCTGACTTTACTGTACACTGATGCTGACTCAAATTGGCAACTGTTACACTGATGCTCTTTCATCTGGCAATTGTTATTACACTGATGTTGACTGGACCTTGCTCTACTGCTCATATATTGATAAAAAAGAGGTAATGTTGGGGATCAAAATTCATCTCGGTTAATTGATCAAGATTTGAGATTACCAAACATTTTTATACCACGAGGGGTTAATGAGGACATTGAGGTGAAGGATGGTAAAGAATGAGATGTTTTTAGGACTCTTGCTAACATATTTTTATAATCCAGTCGGGTTGTGAAGAAAATTTGTGTGAATATTGGAGGTAAGACTATATATCCATAACGTATATGTGACAGCATTACTGAACTACATATGAGGTAAATAAACACATCATACAATATTATACATTGTACAGTAACTCATTAAATGGTCGGTGAAATATAAAATGCTACAGTATTTTCATTTCCATATAGGCTACAGTTATACAAGGGAGCAGCATCTTTACGTTTTACTTTCTTAGCTGATGGTACTTGGCCACTTGTCTATCACTGTTAAATAATATATAATTGATATATAAGAAATACATCCATGTATTATTTCTGGGTCACTTTCCTACTGAGTGAAATATGAGGATTGTGATATCATTTGTACATCAGGTATTATCAGCTAAGAAAGAACTATCTTATAATATACCAGTGACTATGATATATAGCAATGATTTTGACCCATTATATATTTACTAGGTGGCAATGAGGGGCGGCCATGGCACTTGTGTGTCTGTCTCATTATTAGTTGGAAAAGTTGAGACCATTAACTTTAACTGTGGTTGTCAAGAGAGTTTAATATATATACATAGTAGTTTGTTCAGTCACAGTTGGAGAAAATGGTGACTTACGCTGTCAATACTGTATACATTACAGCAGAGAGAGAGTGTATTTTGGGGCGTCCATAAAGTATGTTGAAAATTATATATACCTGTTTGTGAAATTTTAATATCACTTGTCCTTCTCAGGTCATAAGTTTGAATAGATGCAAATCAGAATTTAATAGTAAATAATTATGGCACAGTAATCACTGTATAATTTGTAGGATTACTATCAAGCTATAATTTCCTATTATTGATCTCAGCTGCAGTAATGTTTGAAATACTGTATCTATGTTTACAGATGAAAAACTGATAGGAGAAATGTTATCACATGGTGTTCATAAAAAGCGTTTGTAAGATATAAAGTTATATGGCAAAACAATATTTAATCAATAATTTGTATATGGAATGCTTTATCCACTAAAATTGCTTGGAGATACAATATTTATGTTTTTGTATTGTAAGCATCCTCATATACCTTGGAAGGAACATACCATATGTACTGATGCTGAATTAATATGTATATCACACAATACAGTACTACATGTATAGTACAGTAATAGGAGAGAATGTAGAAAGGAAGCAAAACATAATAACCAAACAGAATTCATATTTATTTCATGGGTTATAAATAGATTTACAGATAATTACTTTATTATTGGCATTAGTTTTGAACAATAAACACTTTATACTGTAATGAGAATATAAGTATAGTAAATACAATACTAGTTGCTTCTTGAATGAATATCACTGGATTATGTGACATCCTTCATTCACCAGGAAACTGCCATTCAATGAGAAGGCCAAATAGCAAAAAGACTTCCATATCCTTCAATACTTTCAAACACTATTAAGTGTCACCTCTTTATAGCTGTGAAAAAAGAGCTGCCAGCATTGTACTGTACAACTTTTTTTGTACTGTATTGGTATTACTGTGTAGCTTGTAAAATTCATACATCTGACAATGTTGAGATGTGATATATGAGATGTTATAGTAGGCCTATACTGTAGGTATACAGAATATAGCTGTACTAATTCAGCTTCAGAATATTTGGCATTTACCTTACAAGTCAACACATGATGTCACAAAAATTTGTGAAGTTAAAGGAGACCAACTAGAAACAAGGATAAGGTATTGAGTGGAAAATAATGTTGATTATTGTAATTATGTTAATTACTTATTAAAGGAAATCCATAAAGCACTTTCTGGTCCAAGGAAAAATAAATGTAAATGCAAGAGTTGTTAAAGACATACTGTACTGTAGATGCTTTCATTACTTTTCAATTTTTTCTTATTTGTAGTGATCAAGGTTTAACTTTTTTTATTGTTTGTCTACAGCACTAGAATAGCTTTTATGGTGAATGTGATTCGTATTGTATATTTGTGAGCAAGTGTCTTGCATACATGCAATGATGCAGGATTATCTCAGTTGCATAATGTGTGATTTACAGGAATCAAATGCACAGAATACACTTTAATATATACTGAATGTACATTAGTAGAGAAAGTGATTTACATAGGTTTGTTCACAAGCAGAATTTACACAAAGGTATGTATGAACTGTATCTCTTTTCTATATTTATAAAAGTGAACTTTTGCCAACATAGTCATGTAATGTGTAAAATAAATGATTGTTTAGCTATTTGTCTTTTCCATTACCTTCTCTTCAATAAGATTAATTTGGTCAGCATATCTAATGTTTAAGATTTTACAGTAGAAATGTGTAGTCCATTGTTTATTGTACCAAATCCTGTATATCTCTTCTCATTCAGCTGCATACATACCCTGCTAAAGCAAATGTGATACCTTAAATATCTTTGGTAATCTTTTTCCTCATATAATTAACTCCAGATTAACACAATTAAGTCTCCAAAGTGGTTATGTAAGGCTGGCACAAATAATTAATTGATGGACCATAGTTATAGTTGAATAGACCACCTGGGAGAGAAGTTATGAGTAAAGTGTTAATGGTATGAAGACTCTATATATATATAGGTACTCCACAGAACCATATAGTATTGTATTGGTCATCATCTTTATAAACTTCAAGACAATAGTACCTGTATACTGTATTATGAAGGACTATAAAAGAGAACCTTTTACACTATGAGTATACTGTACTGTATTGTCAAAGACCATGAAAGAGAGGTAGACTAAAGCTGGCTTGATTGATTATTAACCTGCCCATAGACCATTCTCCAATCCTATGTGCTTCACAGTCCAGTAAGTTAGGAAATTAATACCATGAGAACAAATCACTTTGCACTTTAAATCTTTGTGCTTAGTGAAGACCAAGTGGGAGATTAGTTCAAGACTGTATTTTTTATTTTTATGTATGAGTGGAGTGTTGCTTGTGCCTGGCTGCCTTTGCCTTGCCTGTGTTGGAGGCTCTTTTGAAGTAGAGTCACGGCACATAGTGTAAGGGGAAATCTGTTCAAGGACTATGTGCTGTGACTGTAGGCTACACAGGACATGAGTTTTTCCCATGTAATGCCATCACTGTTTTAATTATTCCTGGTGTATCCTGTGTGTGAAAATAAATACTGTATAACCCATACAGCTTGTGTTAAGGAAGGTAAGTTAGGTCATATACCAATTAGATGCCGGAGCTTTGTGCCGACAGCAACAAAGTTGGTCATTTATTGAATAAATTATACAGACGTGATTATGAGGATAATACAGTACAGTACAGTATGTAGATTTGATCTGAGGGTGAAAGATGACCTCCCTCAGCCTGGAAGACCCTGTAGAACAATAGAGAAGGTGATGGGAGAGGTATACAGGACAGCATGCACAAATGAAAAGAGGAACAGTTGAAGAATTGAAAGGGAGTAGCTGGGGTTCGAAGGGGTGCCCAAACCCTTAAGGGGGTGTTGTAGTGTTGGCAGATTTGGAGCAACTGATTCCTCCAAACTATTCCAAGCAACAGGACACCATTATTTTTTTTTAATCTGTGACCCTCTTTCATGGCATATTAAGGAAGAATCATGCAGTAGCCCTCCAAAGTACCAAAAAGTATATAATTATGACTCCCTTAATTAATAAGTAGTATAAGTATAAGCATAGTATTCATGGAGCTGACCTATAAAGTATATGGGTAATAATAATAATACACTAGTACAAAGCCAGAAATTGACACAGGATTATTTTATCTACTTCCCAGCTTTTAATTAATTAAGACTACACATCACATATCTCCAGTACCCAATACACATCTTCACTACCCTATACACATCTTCACTACACTATACACATCTCCATTACAATATACACATCATCACAACACACTACACCTTCACTACACTATGTAAATCTTCACTAACCTATACATATCTTCACTACATTATACACATCTTCACTACACTATGTAGGCTACATTTTCACTGCACAACACATCTTCACTACACTATACACATCTTCACTTCACTATACACATCTTACTGTATATAATCATATTTATATACTGTATTAGAGTGACATAAGGCCTTTCAGAGTCTCATACTAGAACTCTTTATATTGTTCTTATTTCTCTGTAACCTTATAATACTGTCTGTGGGTTGGTGTGTAAGCATATCTTAAACACTATACTTTTTGCATAAAATAAACTATTCATTCATTAATTCCTTCATTCTTACATTCATACTTCCTCCTAGGAAAAGTTTGCGAGAAGAGGTTGTAGCAGGCAACCTTTATGTATATAGTCACATGATCATATTCCAGGTTAGCTATGAAACTTTATATGCAATGTAAAACCTGAAGAAATAAAAAAGACTAGCCTAGACCAACACAAACTTATTTGCCATTAACCCCAAGTGAAGATAACATCTTCACTAACATCGTAACCACACGTAAATACACATAATTAGATCATTTTATGCAGTTATCATATATATATATGTGGAACAAATGCAAGTCTCTTACTGGCTCTAATTATAGTTAATATGAGAAAATAAGAGCATAATTATAATGGGTTTAAAGCGGCCAGGGCAATGTTTTGAGTCAATGGGGGACCGACCGATTTCGAGAATTGGGTCAAATCTATTGGATTTTCGATCAGACCTACCGAGATTGAGTTTTATGAGAAAGAGATTTCCACCAATTGCAAGTCATAGAGAGAGAGAGAGAGAACGTGTCTTGTTTCTGGCTGTTTATGTGATACAGACATACAGTATTGCCACGTTGTGAAATTTTTCCCTAAATCTAGGAAAAAAGTAAGGCTACGTTAAGGTGTCGTGAGAGGAAGTTATTTTGTGGATTCTTTTTGTGGGATTGTTCAGATACGGTACTTAATATTTTAAAATGGTATAATTTATAAGGACAAAATATACATTATTAGTTCAGTAGTTTTGTTACCATTTTCTACTGTATTATACATATGTAGTGATATTATAGTAGTGATTTATGTTAACTAATAAACCATCATTGGTAACATTAAGATTGATAGGCATTAATTACGGTCCATCGCCAGAGTGGACAGGAATCGAACAGGGGCTTTATACTCTCAAAGGCAGATCAGTGGTAATAATATTACTTGTTTGCAGGTTTCTGCTGGTTTTGGGGGATAAAATCTACTGAGTATTGCTCTATCCCATCTGACAACACTGTAACTGTGTGATCCCGTTGCAGTGTAGCACCACCATAACCACATTATTATCGTCGTCACCTGTACCTACTATTATTACTATATAGGAAAACAATTACACTATCACCCTTTCAGCTATATAGTAGGTGTGGTTGATAACTGTGATGTTTTCCCATATTATTAGTCGTTTCAAGGTAAGTTATGTGACCTATCAATGTATATCAATAGTAGTAAGAGTGGTAATGAAATAGATAACATGTTAGGTGTGTGTGTGTATTTTTTTTTTTTTTTTTATAGTAACGAGTCAAGAGTTTGTACATAATTTTATTTTCGACTCGAGGTTTTCATAATGCAATAGTGTGTTTTGAACGAATTGACTATTACCAAGAGTCGTAATGAAATGAACAAGGGTGTGTGTAGTAGTTGTATGAGTCAGAGTCATAATGAAATGAATAGGTGTGTGTGTGTGTGTGTGGGTTTAAGGGGGTGCGGGAGTAGGGGACAGGCGGTATTTATTGAAAGAATTACCGGTTTGTAGCAGTGTTGCCAGATCCGGCTAGGTCCCAGTATTTTGCACCGGTCATTTTCTGTACTTTACCACGGTTATTTCCCGGTAGTTTGCCCAGGTTAGGTCCCGGTAGTCTGATTCGGTCTAGGTTAGGTTAGGTCAGGTCAGGTAAGGTCAGGCTAATTTCAAAATGCCCCATTTGAATATGCCCTATCTTGTAAATGGGGCATTTGCGGAGAAAATGCCATAGAAGAAAATAGTCTTAGAGTGGTCTAAATAAGTAGGTAATGAAGGTAGAAAAACCATACCCAATAACGGTAATTCATTCAATATTTACCGGACAGGCTTAGGGGGAGGGGTGCAGGAATAGGGGGACAGGCTTGGGGTAGGTAGAAAGTCTGTCCCCTATTCCCACACCCCCTTAAACACACACACCTATTCATTTCATTATGACTCTGACTCATACAACTACTACACACACCCTTGTTCATTTCATTACGACTCTTGGTAATAGTCAGTTTGTTAAAAAAACACTATTGCATTATGAAAACCTCAAGTCGAAAACTACTGCACCCCCCTAAACCCCCCCTAGCCTGTCCCCCTATTCTCGCACCCCCTTAAGAGACAAAGTTATTGAAAGATAGGTAATATTCAAGCGTTTGTCCATAATGTTTTCGGTAAATTAAGAAATGTATTTGACAGAAAAGATGGTATTATTACAGAAGTAATGTGCTTTTGGCTAGGGCCGCGCAGTGTTACCACACCGGCTAGGTCCCAGGATTTTGCCCCGTTCACTTTATGATAGTTTACACCGGTTATATCCCAGCAGTTTGCCCAGGTTAGGTCCCGGTAGTCTGCTGTGGTCTAGGTTAGATTAGGTAAAGTTAGACTAATTTCCAAATTATGTTTGAAAAACGGGGCATTTCGGAGAGAAACACCTTAGACGAAAAGTGTCTTAGAATGGTTCAAAATAGTGGATAATGATAATAAAATATACAATATAGTGAACGCAGTACTTCTGTAAATTTAGCGAAAAGAATTGATGGTAGTGATTATGGACAAACGCTTGAATAATACCCAAAGATATGGGTATACATTAAGTGAAAACTGCAACACGCAAAATATTTAATTTTCTATATGATTATTATTATACAGTATATATGTAATTTGAGTGGAATTTCTGCCAAGTGTATTTTAATAGATACTTTCTGCAACTCCCATAGAAGGAAAACTCCCCCCCCCCCCCTTTCTCTGAGATGAAAGAAGGTGTATGGGAGTGAGGTGGATGGGCCTGGTGTTAAACGCCAACCATTGATCAGATGGGTGAACAGGACTGGCTTATGGGGAATGACAATATCTTCCTTCTGTTGCAATGTCTATTTGGTTGGAGCAAGAGGCCACCGAAGTTAGGCCTTCCTGTAATAATGAAAATCTAATTGCAGTAATCTTTGGTTTATACCTTCAGCTATTTTGCTTCATCTTTTACTCTCTAACTTATCATGATTAAGTTCTTAATTTAATACTTTCCAGAATGCAAGTGAAGGGAGAGGCACACATGAAGTTAATACAGGTAAGAAAATCTAAATATTTTATTGTTTTTGCATGAATAGTAATTGGGCAAAAAAAATGTGTCCCATCTTTTGTTATGAAAAAATATAATGTGGAAAGTTATATACGGGATATACCACACAAACCCAGAGCTTTTTTAGGGAGTTTGAATTGTCCTAGTATGTTGCTCCTCAAATCATTTTGACTAATCCCTTTTACAGCCCATAATAGAGTACTAGTAATACTTTAATCCACCTAATGCTTACTGCTTTAACACCTTGACCTGGTACAGTGCCAACCAGTTTTCAAATTATTTATGGGTGACCTAAACAACTGAAAATGATGTAAAAAGAAGGTAGTGTATAGGACCATTACAGTTAAATTTGAAGACTAATACATATACATAATCATGCATGTTGAGCAGTGTGGTGTGTTATAGGGTGCTCCAATAAAATAAAATATAGGAATATTAAAGACTGGCACACATCACAGTACTGTACATTTGGAATAATTGGATTTGTGCCTTTTACATCAGCGTACAGGACCACAAAAGAGTATTTGACTTCTGGGTTGAATTTTGTAATGAAAATAATTTCAGTTAGGAATATGTATATTGATGCTGACCTATATAAATGGCGGTGGCACTGGCGATGTTAAAGTTGGGTTCATGGCTAAAGATTTATCATGTACTGTAAAAGCATGTTATGTAGCCTACTTGTATGGTTAAATGGGATACTAATTCCTTTCTATTTGATGTGTACTTGTTTTTCCCCAAATGGGACATAGGCTGTTTTTAGGGCCCTGCCCAGAAATTTTTTGAAATTCTATGCATTGAAATAATGTGTTTTCAAGTGCTAAATGCAGTACAGTCAGAGTCAGTACTGTACAAAGTCCATAAGGTACAGTATGAACATTGTGGTGTTCTACCAGCACCTATTGTATATAAATTATAGTGTGTGATACAGAAGATGAGAGCTATGAGATTGTACAATACAGTGTCTTGTATATTATATATTACAGTAGGGGTACAGGAACAGTATTTTGAGTATTTTTTATGTGTATACTATGTAGTAAATGTTGCTCTGAATTTTCATTAGTCTCTTGAATGTTTTTCCAGACAATGGATACAATTGGTGTGGCCACCTAATTCCAGAGGATGTCATCATTAATATTTTGACTTATGTGCCAGCAAAAGACTTGATCAAATCAGGAGTCATTGTTTGCAAGTATTGGCATCATCTCCTCAACTGTCAACACTTTTGGTTTTTAAAGTAAGAAATTTATTTATTTTGTTGGTTAAGTAATTGTACAAATCCAAAATTTTGCAGTTCATCCATGATGTACAGTATTAGCTTCAGTAAAAGCATGAAGTCCCTTTGTATACTTCTTTGCTGTAACACTTAGATAGTAACAAAGCATCAGACCTACTTTACATCATCACAACACATTAAGCCATAAACAATTATACTTTTCACTAACCCTTTGGTTGTGTAAACTTCCTTATAATATGTGAAATTGTATGATATTTGTTAGATCATCATAAAGGATGGGTCACTGTACAGTATTGAGTGAGATGATTAAAATATGGTCATCCCGAAGGGTCTAGAAATATGTATGTGGCAAGTAAAGCTGTAGGCTAATCATATATTGTGATTGATGTATTATATAATTGAAACTCCTACCAATTGATGGTTATGTACGGGAGTTTAAGTTTGATATCAGGGAAGTAAGAATATGGCCATGGAATGATACTATGATATTATTAAAAAAAATCTTCTCAAATAGTGAATATTATTGTTGTAGCAAAAAGTACATTGTTTAGGATAACATATGAATATAAGCATGCTAGCACATTCCTCAAAAGGTTAACTTAGAATTACCTGTTTACAATGATACAGATTGAAAATTGATGGTGTGAGGATATCAAATGCAAGAAGACAACGACTCCAAACAGAAGAAGATGAGAGGAAGATTATATACATTATACAAGGCCTATGTAGTGGCAAGTTACCCTTCAACCAGAACCTGATTTTGAACCCAAGTGGGAGAGGTAAGACAAAGGGTCGTATGCAAGAACATTGATTGTGCTGCCGATGGCGTGGTACCGGTACGACAACTCCATAACCATCGTACTGGGAGCACACCATTGTCAACACCATCAATGTTGTTGCATACGGCCCTTAGTACAAGCAACTAATATTTCACTTGTTTTGATATAGAGTACTGCACTTTGATTTCACTGCATAAAGCAACTGTAGGATGAGAAGTGCAATAATTTTATCCTCCAGTGCAATGTGTGTAACTAAACATATTGAACAAAATGAGACATGATTTTGGGCATCTTATTCTTATTTAATTTCATAGGTGAGCTTTATTCCTCGTAGGCCTATTGCACAATAACGGAAACAATGATGAAGTAATAGAATTTTGTTTAGACTTTATAAATATTGCAAAAGTATTTACAGAGTGTATTAATGAGGGAAGGAAAAATAAGGGGGTGGCCAAAAATGTGTAATCACAATGGGGAGAAAGTTGACTTTGGTGTGGTATGTGTTTGAGCTTATGAAGACTCTGATAGTTTGTTACAGTATTTGTCAGATGAACACATTAATGGTGAGGAAGCCAATTCATGTGTTAACAGAGGTTTGACTTTATGTAAAATGAGGAATAGCTGTATATGAATACCATTGGTTGCTCTTGGTAAGAAGAGTAAGCATGTCATTGGTAGGGGAAAATAATAGATGACTAGAAGTATAGCAATAACTGATAATGGGATACCTTAACTATACACAGACTATGATACTATACAAACATAAGCATTCCCTTGGTGAATGTTATGTAGCACTGACATACATGTATATACTGATGGGGTTGTAGCTCAAAGGCAAAAGAGGTATTCAGTTTGTATATTGTGTTCCCCAACTGTACATCATGAAATGACTCGTGCAGTACTGTACTAATGATCTATTGTGATAATGTTTGTAATGTTAAATAATTGAGGTTTATTGAAGTGTACTGCATTGTATTAATGAGTTTGATAGATGAAATTACAGACCGTACTCTTAGAAAGATGTTTTGCATTATTATACAAGTTTATGTCTGTACAATACAGGTACTGTAAATAGAATGTATATGATTTCTATAGACAGGTTTGAGCATTGGAGAGTTGGTCATGGTGGCGACCGCATGATTATCGAATGTCCTCCTGTGGGTAGTGATGAGATTCCTGGGGAGGCAGGTCTTCCTACTCAACACTGCTTTGTTACTTCATACCACCCTTGCACCCGCATTCAAGTCATTGACCTAGAGAAAAGAGGAATTAATGCTTGGATTATGGATATACTGAAACCTGAAATTCACATCTGTGAATGGTAAGGATCTGAGCAATGCATATGTTGTTTTCATTGTATTGTACCTGAAGAAGTAGTATGTATTTTAGAATATAATGAAATATATAATGTAGTTGGTGTGTGTATGTTACAAAGCAAAATGTTTTATAATGCATGGAAATTGATGAGCACTGCAAACTCCAGGTAAAAATGCATCTTTAATGCTAAGTATAAGTAAGAGAAGCAGCAATGTAACAGGCGATCATAAATTATCAAGAAACAATAAGTGTTCAGCTCTGTGTTGCAGAAGTGATTGAATGGTAATTGTATATTGGAAAGCAGTAGGTTATTATGGAGTCTAGGGGCCATGTATGTAAAGATATGATTAGAGAAAGATGAATGGGTATGCGTACAACTCATTTTGCATAGGAGGCTGAGGACACCAGCTGAACTGGGCAGTATTCCAAGGATTGATGTTGTGTAAGTGAGTTGGAAGAACAGTGTAATGTGTCTTTTCAGCTATGCTTTAGCAAGTGGAGTCCAAATAGTTAGTTATCTTTTTGTATTGACAAGTTATTTAATGTCTACATCTGTTCGTTTTGAATTATGAGAAAAATTTGAAGATGGGCAGGGGAGATTAAAGGAGTGTAGTATAACTGTATTACATGTAAATATCCAGTAAGTAAAAGCAGCATTAATGTGATTGTTTGTTTCAGGGTTTGTGCAAGGTGGGACTGTAACTCTCGGAGCTTCGTTGAGGTTAGATTGCAAAGAGTCGGTGAGTGTGATACAGAGGTGGCAATGGAATGGTCCTCCCTTGATAATGATGTACTGTGCAGACAGTGGTACAAAGTAAGTATAAATTTTTGTAATAATGATACACAGTAGTTGTATTAATTTATGAAATTTGATAAATGGTGTCTACAAGATTGGTAACTGGTCAGATTACAGTACCAGTGCTGTAAAAGTAAAGTACTGTGCTACGTAGACATTTAGGGCCCATACAATCAAGCAATGTGTGGTGGGGAAACAATGTTACCTAAACCCAGTTTAAATTGACACGTTGGTAGATGGGTGGAGCGAGACACATAAGATGTGGCAGTGCTTGGTGATGACACTCTCTTAATAACGTGTTATTAATTTGAGTGACCTTTGCAGATGTCCAGAGTTATTGAAGACTACCCAGAAGGAATAAATAATATAACCTACTCCAGCACAGGCCAAGATCATCAATTTTGGGCAGGGCATTATGGTGCCAAGACAGCTGGGTCCACTGTGGTGTTGGTAATATGATGGTTGGTGGCATGCTGCTCCAACATACAGTTCTATGCTTAAGCCCCATCCACACCAGAGGCAAAAAGATAAGCGGGCTTTTTAGGTACGGTGTGTTGGAAGAAATGGTGTAGTGATAGGGCTTTACTTTTAGGTTCCTTTATCCAGCCATGGTGTTGACTTTTGGTCCTACTCGAGAGTATCCAATAAGGGGACTGACTAGTCCTGAATATGAATCTCGATACATTAGCGTAATGAGCATGATAAATAATATATGCAATTGAGCAAAGTTTGTTAAAGGTGCCATTCACACTGGTTTATGGTGTCTGGAGCACAGGTTTCCAAATATCATGTGCATATAAAAACAAGTAATGCAGACACCATTTACATACAGGTGTCTGTTCATGTGGACCAGTCTAAAGGTGTGGCCACACGGTCGAACTGTGTTCGACAGACAAACATTGTTACCAATTCGCAATGGAAAGCGGAAAGGCTCGCTCATGACGTCAGAAGCGAGCACCAAGAGGTGTATCGGACTCTGCCTGTGTTCGTAGTATCGGCACTTCAGACACTGCTGTAAGGCGTGGTCCGAATTGTACGATGTTGCCAGACACAGCAACTTGGTTAACATATTTTTGAAGTGTTGGTAGTTTGTTAGTTCTCACTGCCCTGACAACATGGCTAGCAGTACGTCTGCCATGGAGAAAAGTTGCCATTGGGAGAGTAAAGAGACTGTTATTGATACAGCTATACCCGCAGATCCATGCTTATGGAATGTCAAGGCAGACGTTTACAAAGATAGGAACAAACGTGTATCTGCTATAAATAAAATAACGGCAGAGCTTCAGAAGTGGTGTATCTGCAAGTGCATGTGAAGTGAAGAAAAAAATAGAATCAATTCATTGTCAATATAGGAGAGAGCTACGCAAACAAGAGAAGTCAAAGAAGTCCGGAGCTGGGGCCATTTATCAATTCAGGCAAAATTGTTGTCCTGTATACTTCTTTTATATAGCCAGTCCTTGCACCATTCCTTTTTTTTTCAGTTTCTCTTGTCTCCACACTGACTTGAATACGTGTGTGTTGCCAGCAGACATGACCTTCGAACATTGTCTGTGTGGGTCTTTGCCTTGAGAGCAGACTAAAAACAGTGGTATACAACCTCATCTGGCACCACTTTTTGTTGCCAGATCTACTTTCAACGCTTATGACGTCATCCTGCTTCGCCTATGATATGGTAACAATGTTTGTCTGTCAAACATAGTTCGACCGTGTGGCCACACCTTTATGGGGAGGATTGATGAAACTTTGTGAACAATGGTGCTATTAGTTGTACAGAGCTTCCAAAATTATGAGAGTATAAGTAATATATATTTGAGCAAAATTATCATTGGCTGTTGGTGTAGTGTATAGGTACATTTCTTAATATGGAAAAGTAACATTCAGCTCTGAAAAAGGTTCTCGAAGATTATAATAATAACTGTTCTTTGATATATAATTGATATGCAGTAGTAGTTTGTATATTCCATTAAATTTTAAGGTATTTATTTTTGTATAAATTCAATGTTTCTTGATGGATAAATAAAATAGTCATGAACATTGAGGTTTAATCAATATTGATTACTTAGTGTTTTTTTAAGTACATCAACCTTAATATTTCAATGATGTTTCACATTGTCATCTTTCGGCTGCACTACAACTCGTCAGCCACCCTGTATTTTTCTCTCAATTTATAGTTATCTTTCGCATTTTGTGTCTTTATCCATTGACCTTTATCAATTTCTACATGCCTCTTAATTAAAACAATTCCCACTTCATTATTTTTATTTCACAATCAATCGGTATTGTATTCTCTCAAGTACTACAGGGAAACCATTAGTCATATTTATTATATATATATATTCCTTACTTCAAAGAGTGTCCTGAGATCTCACATCACCTCTCACAAAAAAAAAAAAAAAAAAAAAAAAAAAAAAAAAAAAAAAAAAAAATTGGAAAATAAATTTTCTGGCATATCAAAGTAGAGACATGCTACTTCAATACAAGTGGATGGCTAAACCCTTACGCTCCCCCAAGGACAACCCTTGGACCCCCCCGGGGGCCCGAAGGCCCCACGGGGGTCCTAAAGGTGCCTTTTGGGAACTGGCAGGGTGAATACTTCCCCCCCCTAACAATGCCATCAGGGGGGAAGGGGGTTCCTCTAGGGTGTAAGGAGGTAGCCCCGTGCACCAGTGTTGTCCGCTATAAAGGCTGGACCACCCATTCATTACAAAAGGTGTACACTGGTGCACCCAGACCACTATTGTAGATCAGGGTAGCCTACTTCACCACCACCTCACTGCATCATCAAAACAATGGCACCATCTTGTAAGTATAGAGTTGGATCTTTCACTGCACTTGCTGCCTCACTCCATAAGTACACACCCTACCGGAAACAACTTCATTAATACTTGCCACATGGATAACTTACTCAGTCTTACTGTAATATATACTTCACCACACCATTCTCTAAGTACTTGGAGGGGGCTCTTACTGTATTGTATAAGTACTGGGGGGAGGGGGCTCTTACTGCATTGTATAAATACTGGGGGGAGGGGGCTCTTACTGCATTGTATAAGTACTGGGGGGAGGGGGCTCTTACTGCATTGTATAAGTACTGGGGGGAGGGGGCTCTTACTGCATTGTATAAGTACTGGGGGGAGGGGGCTCTTACTGCATTGTATAAGTACTGGGGGGAGGGGGCTCTTACTGCATTGTATAAGTACTGGGGGGAGGGGGCTCTTACTGCATTGTATAAGTACTGGGGGAGGGGGCTCTTACTGCATTGTATAAGTACTGGGGGGAGGGGGCTCTTACTGCATTGTATAAGTACTGGGGGGAGGGGGCTCTTACTGCATTGTATAAGTACTGGGGGGAGGGGGCTCTTACTGCATTGTATAAGTACTGGGGGGAGGGGGCTCTTACTGCATTGTATAAGTACTGGGGGGAGGGGGCTCTTACTGCATTGTATAAGTACTGGGGGGAGGGGGCTCTTACTGCATTGTATAAGTACTGGGGGGAGGGGGCTCTTACTGCATTGTATAAGTACTGGGGGGAGGGGGCTCTTACTGCATTGTATAAGTACTGGGGGAGGGGGCTCTTACTGCATTGTATAAGTACTGGGGGGAGGGGGCTCTTACTGCATTGTATAAATACTGGGGGGAGGGGGCTCTTACTGCATTGTATAAGTACTGGGGGGAGGGGGCTCTTACTGCATTGTATAAATACTGGGGGGAGGGGGCTCTTACTGCATTGTATAAGTACTGGGGGGAGGGGGCTCTTACTGCATTGTACAAGTACTGGGGGGAGGGGGCTCTTACTGCATTGTATAAGTACTGGGGGGAGGGGGCTCTTACTGCATTGTATAAGTACTGGGGGGAGGGGGCTCTTACTGCATTGTATAAGTACTGGGGGGAGGGGGCTCTTACTGCATTGTATAAGTACTGGGGGGAGGGGGCTCTTACTGCATTGTATAAGTACTGGGGGGAGGGGGCTCTTACTGCATTGTCTATGTACAATCCACAGCAAAATTCCTGTCGCCACGTCATGTACTTAATTATGGAATTATTAAGCTTCACAGGATCATACTCTGAAGAACTATACAACTTATTACAAATTAATTTGCCCACTGAATATTGTAATTGTCCGATGAATAACCCTTTATGTTAACCTAAAAAAACTATTTAGGCGACAGGACTTTTGCCGCCGACTGTACAGTACTTCCGTCATCGTCACTGAATCATGTAAGTAACTGCGTACAAGTACTTGCTTGCCCTCTCGCTCCACAAACACCTGAAACACATTAAAGTTCATTAATTAATACTCCACAACAATTTCAAATGTACAGTCACTATCCATATTAAGTATACAGTCCAGTAAAGGTAAACTTTTCTTTTTTTTCCCAAACTGTTAAGGGAGACAGTGATAGCATTCAGAAAATTGGAGGTAGAAAGAGTCTTTCAAACATTACCATGAAACTCCACGTTGGTTGGTTGGTGGTTTCGTAGTATAGTCACGAGGATTTGGAACCCTCCAATTCTCGTACTCGATCATAGGGTACTTAATGGCCGGGATTCGAACCGCCTTTCATCAATTCTGCAAGCAGTGCATGATATTATGTAGGACCCACACAACGTTACGATAATGTTGGAGAGCTCATCCGGCCACACAGAATACAAGGGATAATTGTAATGCACTTTGTATAGATATTGTCCAGGAATATATAAACAAAAAACTATGACGAACTATTACCTCCAACGCCTATCTAAACAGCCCCCAGTGAGAAAAAGCTTAAGGGTCGAGTATACTTTTGGTACATTGGAGCGCCTTCATTCCTCCAAAGTATGCCACAAAACAGAACCTAACGAACAAAAATAATGGTGGCCTGTTTGGAATAATTTGCTCCGGATTTACCAACACTGTATCCTCCCCTTAATTAGGCATCAATGCTTCCCACCCACTGTACTATTGACCACAAAAATTACTTCCCTCAGCCAGCCATAATGTAACTGAAGTGCCTGTCATTTGAACTACTGAACCACAGGCTACACTAGATAATAAATTGAGTTTCATCGTTCAAACTACAGAATTCAGTCACAATGTGTCTGCCAAAGGGAACCAACTTTTTTTTTTTATGCACAATAGTACCTTCAGATTTTTTTTTTTTTTTTTTTTTGGGGGGGAGAGGAAGAGTTGCTGTATACCATGTCGGGAAGGGGGTATCCCTGGGAGCCTTGATCACATTTAACAACCGTATCACCTTCAAGTTTTAGTACTATAATATGTAATTTAATAGGGATCTCAATTATCACTATTAACTCTCAATGTTATTTTGTTCTTTAATACAAGACTAAAAATTACTTAAAGATCTAAAGGGTCACTACGAGTACACCACCACTAGTTTGGGAACTACTGCCTCCCCCCCTCCCCCCCTCCAACTTTCCTTCCCTCCCGTTCTGTTCCGTTCCTAAACCCTGTCTCTCTACCGCCCATTGCCCCCCCTCATTAAAAAAAATAAAACATTGAAATGCTCATAACACTTACCCTTCATGCTCATCTTGACAGGTGCAATAACGTAGGTATGGTCTTTCAGTGGTGTGGAGGTGGTATAATGATGGCGTAGTGAGTGGTGTGGACATCCACCCATCAGAATCCTTCCTTCCCCGTGAGGACAGTTCACCTGGCCAGGCTGCGATGTGGTGTAGTGGTGTTGTCGGTGTTATAGTGTTGGTTTGGCGAGTGGTGTGGAGGTGGCATAGTGTTGGTTTGGCGAGTGGTGTGGAGGTGGCATAGTGTTGGTTTGGCGAGTGGTGTGGAGGTGGCATAGTGTTGGTTTGGCGAGTGGTGTGGAGGTGGCATAGTGTTGGTTTGGCGAGTGGTGTGGAGGTGGCATAGTGTTGGTTTGGCGAGTGGTGTGGAGGTGGCATAGTGTTGGTTTGGCGAGTGGTGTGGAGGTGGCATAGTGTTGGTTTGGCGAGTGGTGTGGAGGTGGCATAGTGTGGGTTTGGCGAGTGGTGTGGAGGTGGCATAGTGTGGGTTTGGCGAGTGGTGTGGAGGTGGCATAGTGTGGGTTTGGCGAGTGGTGTGGAGGTGGCATAGTGAGTGTTTGGTGAATGGTGTAGGTGTCAGTGGAGGTGTTATATTGTTGGTGTGGAGGTGGCAGTGTTGGTGTGGTATAACTAGTCTAATGGCTGTGAGGGGGTGGTGTAGAGAGTCGTGCGAGAGGTGGCACAGTAGATCACTATAAATAGTCATGATTCCACCAACTTGAACGAGCCATTACTTATCCACAAAAGTCACATTTTCAATAGCACTTTAAACCGTTTTGGGGTTCATCTACCCGTGACATTCTGATCCTCCATAACGTAATATTCGCCCACTGGTAACAGATTCATTTATTTTAAATTAAAATTCCACTATGTAACGTAGTCCTCCAAAGTATGCCAGGAAACATCACCAGATTAATGAGAATAATGGTGGCCTGCTGCTTGGAGTTGTTTCACAGTTGCTACGTATTCACCAACACTCGTACTACCCCCTTAATTAAAGCAGCAACTCTCCAAACATCCACTGAAGCCACACACACACCGTTATCAGAAGCAGACTTGACATACGTAATGAAGTGGTCACCAGGATTGATTTGATGGTACACTCGTGATGCATAATTTCTGACCAGAGTGCGAGGAGCAGAAAGCTTCGAATCGCCTGATATTGCTTATTTCCCCACCCAGTCAGTGCACATATAGAAGCCGAGTTCGAATGCAGGGTATGTGTGGTGCCTGCCTTTCGTCTCTGGTCAGGTATTAAGGCCTCCATAGACTATCATTCATGCCTTCGCAAACTAGGTGACTGCAATCATTTAAGTTTGCCACACACTAGCAAGAATACTGAGCAGTCAACACATTATCATGCATCACTGTACAGGAGCGTGATTGACGAAAAGCTTGTTGGATATGGTTCAGTCATTTGCGCAAACCATTAATCACACCCACACGACGTTTATGCCTGCACAACCACCAAGTTTGCGCAGGCATGATTGATAGTCTATGTAGGCCTTTACGTATGACGAGTGTACCCACGGGATTATACATTATTATATCGGTGGTAGCAAGTGGGTCAAGATACATAAACGAGCCAACAATATCAGTGACCATGTATTTACGATCGCGTGATACTGGTAGGCTATACGATGAATGGCTCTGTAGCATGTCTTTCACAGTCATCGTATCCACACCACGCCCCCATCGTAAACACTATGAATGTTCTTATATACCTGCTACCCACAGACAGTCACGTTCTGCTGGGTCTGTATTCACTAAACACCAAGGGGTCGTATATGCACTAGTTAGATTTTGAATCACTGACCTCGGCAAGGGGTTTCCAGCTCATTTAATCAGTCAGAGTTCGTATATTGTTCGTATATTATGTTTCGGCATCATTTCGAAGCTGTGTAGGATTTTCCCATTCCTACAAGTATGAACCAATTTTATAATTTCAAACAAGCTTTTATGAACAACATTTTAGTTCGGAAGTAGCTTTCAGTTTTATTTTATTTATTACCTTAAAAGTTGTTAATGGAATATTAATAATTTATAAACCAACAATCAGCAGACAAAATAGAGTAACAGGTTATAAAGTGGATAATTAATATACCAACATTAATGCAGCCACCACAGTCGAAACAATGCCATGTTGAAATGTCAGTGAGGTTTATTAGGAATATAGTCTGTCTTTAGTTTATGCACATACCGTTAATTCTGGATAATTTACACTAAGAAGTCAATTCATACTAAATTGTTTTTTCACGTTAATTAAGTTAAATCCATTTCATGAAACTTTTTTCCTACGCTTATTTACATTAAATTAATTTCGGGTAATATAGTGCTAAAATATTAACCCACTTATGAACGAGAATGAAAACTACTACTTTTAATTCTCTCGCACACAAAATCTCGCCACACTGAGAGAAACAAGAAATAACGTGAATGATAATAAGCGTTTCACAATGAATATTCGGGATTAAACTGTTCTTCCTTAAATAAGAACAATATAAATAAAATCCATATACCCAACACTTCAACGCCAGAAATACACTGACACGCAATGAACGATCCCACTTCACTTTTAGCACTTGTCTTCACTGCCACTGTTGATGGTAAACTGACTATACCAGCAGACAGGTCCTCTCTCATCACCTCTGTTCCTGCCATTTCCCACTCCCTGACTGTGACGTAGACAACCTGAGCATGGAAGAAGGATAGAAGGAAGGGAAACTGGGTGGGAGAATGGAGGTGACGGAGGGAGGGACAGATGCCAGAAGGGAGAGAGGGAGCCACATTATACACTGAAACACCTGTTGTGGTTCGATTCACTAAGCAACAGAGGGTATAAATGGCTATATGCGTTTTGTCGTTCGAACCAGAGAGGATTCAGTCATATTGTGGCTGGCAGAGAGAATGAACTTTTGTGTAATTATTCTTGGAACAGTGAACGAACCCCTTACAAACTCTTCTCCTGTCTCATACTTTCTGAATACATGGAAATAAACCCAATAATTTTACTTAGACATAATGAAGATCTTCTGCGACACCAAGTCACTCACTCACGTTTCTATCATTAAAATGGCACCAGGAAAATCATAGTCACTCACTGATCATCGTATATTTATTGGGAGTAAAAGAGTATATTCAATTAATGTATGAGATTGTTTACACACAGTATATACCTGAAGAGACAAGGCAGAACCATAGTGGATTAATGAAGCACTGAGTTAATAGTCGGAGCTCGGGGTATATTATAGAGTGTAATAAGGACCCTGTGATCGTGTATGAGAATTGGAGGCTTCTGATTCCTCCTGACTATGCCACGAAACACACTCCTTCTACAAAGGTGGTGTTTCGTGGCGATATTTGAAGGACTCGTTTACCTCCAATTTTCTGACTACATCACAGGGCCCTTTAAGGAGGCAATAATATCCATGGTGTTGACGATGACGTGGTAGTACCGGTACGATGGATAGATGGCTCTGTTGTGTGTGTGTGTAATCAGTAATGAGATGATTGTGTGCCATGAGTAACTAGTGTAATGATAACTATGACTGGAGATTGTTGTATTTTATATGGGGTTAACTCCTCATCTGGTATATAATTGTTCTCTGCCCTGACAAGCTGGAATGACTGTGTAGCACAAGACCCCAAACCTGACCATGATTCCAACCTGAACACACCTCATCTGTAGGCAGGAGGCTGGTGTGTGTGTGTGTGTGTGTGATAGTACCGGTGGGGGCTTAATCTCATATGCAATGAATTGATAATGTGTTCCAATGATTTCCCACATGTAACTGTTGTATGTGGTATTGTGTGTATTACTGGACAATATATACTCCAACCTTGTGTATTACTGAATAACACACTCCCACCTTGATAACCTTCCTACTCGTCTCATAGCAGCTACCTTACTTACACTCATTCAACATACTCGTACATAATACTCACAACTCCTTCACAATGTCTCACCTCACACCTCCCTCATAGTACTTCGCTTCACACCTCCCTTATAGTACTTCACCTCACAACTCTAAACCTCACACCTACCTCACAGTACTTCATCTCACATCTCCCTCACAGCACTGCATCTCACACTTCCCTCACAACACTTCACCTCACACCTCCCTCACAGTACTTCATCTCACATCTCCCTCACAGCACTGCATCTCACACTTCCCTCACAACACTTCACCTCACACCTCCCTCACAGTACTTCATCTCACATCTCCCTCACAGCACTGCATCTCACACTTCCCTCACAACACTTCACCTCACACTTCCCTCACAACACTCCTGCAGCTCACCAATGATGACTCCAAACATAATATATATACAATGCTTCTCCACATTTCTCTGATACGTAAATATAATATGTTAGTTACATATGAACACATGACACAATAATTTGGCAAATATCACTCTGATACCAGAGTTGGGAAACACTGAATGTGTTATTAACTTAGTTTATTATACTTGGCGATTATTAACACAAGATGCAATACAATGAAATGAACCTATTATAATATATCTTAAACACTACAGTTAATTACAAACAATATACAAAAAAGCTTGACATTAATGGCCAAGTTATGATGATGTTACGAACTATATAATATATGGTATATATAACTGTGACTGGTGGTGTGGCAGCGGTAGAGTGGCCGCATCTAACCCAGGCCACACCTAGCCTCGCTCTCTCCATCTCTCGCACTCAATCTCTGTCCACTCCCCCACCCCTCTCTCTCTCACACACACACACATCAAAATTTAGTATTTGTAACAAACGGATTGTTGGATGAAATAAGGTGGCCTTAAGTAAAATGTTCTAAGACTGGCACCAGCAACACACAAAACATATTTTTGGTATTGTCAGGCACACAATATTTTCGAGTTGTACAAGTACCACGGAAAACACACTGATGGGACCGAGGGCTTCCCTGAGGTCACCCACCTTCCCTGGTTATGGCACAGGCAACAGCAGCCACCAATCACCACCGAGGTCTGGATTCACACTGAGCTCAACCTCAGCTCACACCAGTGAGGCCGGGAGAACTCACACACTGTCAAAATCCTCTGCTCATGCAAAAGAATGATTGAACATATTTATTTAAACTCATTCCCCCAACTAATGTCTCCAGATCTGGTTGAAGTTTTAAGCACCAAAGTACCAAACTTACAATTATGCAGATACTGTGATCTAATAACTGATACAGCAATTGGTTATTCAATGCAATACGTTAAGTTCATCATGTATTTATATCTTCCCCATTGGATTACAGTATGAGAGGAGGTGCATGATATATGTTTGGTATAGCCAGGCAGCAATTATCTTTTGATGAGTTTGTTTCTTCTTCAGTTGTTCACTATGGAGTTTAGTATCAACGGCTGTTCCAGTCTCTCACAGGGATAAGAACAGCACCATCTCGTGTGAGGTTGGAGGTAACATTACCAGGCCTCTTTTCCCCTACAATGTTCTCGTGTTCTCTGGAGTCTGAGCCACGACGTTCCCAAGGGGCAGGGGATGGGTCTGCTCGGTTACGGAAGGATGTGGAATACAAAACAGAACCACCAGAGGTCTTAAGGTTGAATTTCGGACGATTAAGGGAGTTGTTTCCAATGTTAGTGTGAAGACTGTTGTTGCGGTGGTACTGAGAGGTAAGACTGTTCCGTTGACTGGTGATAGAAGTGTGGGTATCTTTCTCTGTGTCCAAGTGATTGTTAGTGAGGTTTTCTCGCTGCCTTCCAAGACTGCTCAGGCGGTTGCTGGTGCCATTTTGAGTGTGTGTGGACAGACGCTTATTGGACCCAGTTTCACCTCGACCAAATGTGAAAATTCGAGGCTGATTAGATGTTGGTGGAGAGGTGGCTGAGGGGGAAGTCAGAGGGGGGGATGTTGGGGGTCTAATGAGTTGAGGGGGAGACTCTGGGGGAGACTGACGAGTTTTGTTGTTGGTGCCTCCATCATGATCCTTTTTATCATCTTCACCATGGATAAAATGGAAGAGTTCTGGAGCAGTCGTTAACAGACCTTTCATAAACCTGTTGCGTTTTTCATCATCAGGAGCATCACCATTGACCAGGGGAGAGTTTTGGTTTGTTGTATTTTTATGAGAGGTGATGCGTGATGTGGTGTTATAATGTCGATATCGGTCAGGAGTGGATGGAGACTCATCCCTCTCCTGGAAGTCATTTTCTTTGTCATCAGTACGGCGAGTCGAATTGGTGCGAGCGATGGTAGCAATTAGGTTGGGACTTCTCAGGTTGAGATATGGAGAAGATCTGTAGACAGAGGAAGTGCGTTGGTGGCTAGAAAGACCTGAACTATATGGAGCTGTTGTTGTTGGTGATCCCAGAGTAGACAGTGGTGCAGGTTTGACATTGAGGCTGTGGCTTCTTATGACAGGTCTGTTCATCTTCGGAGAGGTTTGTTTTTCTTGTACGTCTTCTATGTAGTGGCTCTTTGGTGAAGACATCCCTGCCAGAGACACATTGATAAGAGATCCACCATGGTTCCTCCTCATATGAGTTGAAGATTCAGTTGTCTCTCTCCTGGATGATGAGTTACGACCACCACCAAATATGTACGTTTTACTCGGGGATGAGTTTGATGTGCCATTAACTAACTTCTTTGGAAGTGTTTGGGTCTCTGGCTCTTTGGAATAGTTTCGAGGTCGCCGGCGAGGATCAATAGTATTGGTCCAGGAGGGATGAGGGGTAGAGTCTACTCCTGAGCTAAGTTCATCCATGCTGCGGTAGTACCATGACCGATTCTTCAACTTGGAGTTATTATCCATGGTGGTGCTGGTAGCAGAGGACACAATGACAGGTGTGATTGTTTTTGTTGTTTTGAATCTCCTTTCAATCTTTGGAGACGATTGGTTGTGTCTACTTGTGCTTGTATATGACACTGTTGTGGTTGATGATGAGACAGGTCTGGTTGATCTGCCTGAAGGAGAATATGAGGAGTCTTGTCCAAAGTAGTAAGTCTTTGGCTTGTTCTTCCTTTTGGTTCGAGGAGGGGGAACTGGAGAATGGTTAGTCTGTGTGGCAGAATCCCTTGCTAAGGTCTGGGTTGCAATCTCAGTGGTTCTGGATGACCTGTGTGACCGAGCTGGTGCCGTGTTGTAGTGCGGGAAGTTATTGCTGGGTGTGTATGTGGAGCGATGCCGGGGAGGTGGAGGGGGTGTTGGCTCTTTGGCTGGCTCAGGGGAAGGTTCCCTTCGAGGGGGTGGCCAGAGACGTGAAGTTTTGTGACCAACAGAGTCCAGCTGCTCTTCACTTCGGTACTCCTTCATTTTGGACTGGAAAGGACGAGAAGTAGAAACCTTTGTTCTATCATTCATCCAGCTCTTGTTGGTGACATTGAAAGATTGTGACCTCCCCACATTAGACATTGATGGTGGTGGAGTGGAAGGGAGAGGTGGAGGAGGGCTGTCAGGTGGGGAGTGTGATCCAAGCATCGAATTTCTGGCAGGAGTGGAGAAAAGCCTTGTTGGGTTTAGGGCACTGGGGCTTCCTGATCTGAACCTGCTACCGTACACTGGATCATCAACCACCCGGTTCACTCCAGTTGGGGACATTGGAGGAGAAGAAAAGTTTCCACTGGTGACAGGTGTTGAAGTGAATTTGCTTCCTGCATTGGCTGGTGGACTGGTTGGTGGTGAACTCTGCTCACTTTCATCCAAAATACGCCCTGTTGACCGTAGTCTGGCTCTGGCAGCAGCAATCATGGTATCAGTAATTTCCTCACTGGGTGGCCCTGTCGTCTGCCTTGGTGATGCTGATGTAGGTGGGGTCCAGACATGGGGTGGCTTAGGTGGAGGTGGTGGAGGGGGAGCCTTGGAGCTTCCTCGAGCCTGAGTAGGTGTAGATGGGGACTCCCAGTGCCTTGAGGGTGAAGCAGCATCAGGTACGTCCTCAGGTGTGGCAGGACGGGGACTCATGGTTATGGTGATAAGGTTGCCACCAGCAGTCTGAACACCTCCTTCCTCCTCCAGATCGTTGTGGGAGCTGCCTGACCGACCAGATTCACTTCCAAAATGGTTCTCCAACCACCGATTGGTCTCTGATTTTCGAGTTTCCTCCTCTTGATGGAAATTGAGAGGGCGACGAGTGAGGGCGTCAGTCCTCTCTGCAGCGTCACGAGGTTTGGGTTTGATGGCTCCAAGGCGTCGAGCTCGTCGGAACCTCTCACTGAGCGAATCAAGGTCCACACCTTCCCGGTCCTCGTGAAAGTCCTCACTCACTACGTGCATCCCCTCGCCCAGCTGTGAGACACATATTCCAATTAGTGGAAGAATACTAATGCAAATAAGTCGATTAAAAAATGAATAATTCTAGGAGTTTTAGGTGCAGGAAAATCACAATGACAGACAAAAAATATTGTAGTCACTATCCCATACCTCATCACTGTCCCAGAACCTAGAAACTTTCCCATGACTATAAAGCTTTCCCAGAACTTAATGTATATTCTGTCCCAGAAACCTGACACAATTCCAAAACCCATGTGTTGGCACTATCAAAACAATGGGAAGTAACAAAACCTTTCTTATTTAGTATTGTACAAACGAATAATCAGAAGAACATGAGGAAGGAAAAAACCTATTATGTCATGCATATAAATAACTGCACTGAATACTATTTGATATGCAGGGTTCCTCTCAAAGCACAACAATGATGGCTAGCATGAACCCATGTTCAACTTGAATGCATGGTGGAGCAAATCCCATGTTTTACATTATTACTGGTGACTTCTTCATAATCTCCTAGTCTCCCAGAGAACATACTGTACCTTAACCCCCTGGGCGAGTGTTGCGCCACGGGGAACACCGTAATACTCCACGATGTCCTCGTCCTTAGTGTGGACAATGTTGTGGGACGCCTGGCGGGTCTCCTCGTGAACCGACCCGTCACTCAGTGAGGACCC
>JAWQEG010004090.1:0-34577 GCA_033782935.1 Petrolisthes cinctipes
TTTGCAGCCGTTTCCTCTCGTGTAGTTTGATTGATCGATAGTGAAATATTTACTGCAGTCCATATTATCTATGCTTTTGATTATTTTAAATACCTGGATTAAGTCCCCTCTCAATCTAAGTTGTGTCAATGGGAATAGATTTAGTTTGCTTAGCCGTTCATCGTACGTTTTATTCTCAGACTTGGTATCATTTTAGTAACTCTACGTTGGACTCGTTCCAATTTTGCTATATCTTTCTGGTAGTACGGGCACCAGGCTTGAACATAATACTCCATAAGGGGACGGACCAAAGAATTATACAAAGTGAGGATGTGTCTTTAGACTTATACTCGAATGCTCTGCCAATAAAGCCGATAGTTTTATTTTCTTTCATAATTACTTCCATACACTGCTGTCTGGGTTTTCGGTTACTTGATACTGTTACCCCTAAGTCTGTCTCTCGATCCACGCTTTTAAGTTGCTTACCATTTAACGAGTAGTTTGCTGCTACGTTACGATGTCCGATGTGGAGCACTTTACATTTATCTGCATTGAAGGACATTTGCCAAGTTTTCGCCCAATTTGACAATTTATCGAGATTATCTTACATTTCTTTAATCTGTGCGTTAGTGAGTACTGTATTTGCAATTTTGGTGTCATCGGCAAACTTCGATATTATGCAGGAGAGCCTTCGTCTATGTCGTTTATTTAAACTAGAATAGGATTGGCCCTAAAACTGACCCCTGTGGTACCCCGCTCATAACGCCTGTCCAACTAGATGATTTTCCATTTATTACCACGCGTTGTTTTCGGTTTCTTAACCAGTTCTCTATCCATCTTACGGTATCGCCTTGGATTCTATGTGATTTTAATTTAGATATTAAGCGTTTATGGGGAACTTTGTCAAAGGCCTTTTGGAAATCTAGATAAATTATGTCTACTGCTTTACTCTTATCATATTCATTGAAAATGTCATTTAAAAAGTCTAATAGATTCGTTAGGCAAGAGCGTTTATTAAGAAAACCGTGTTGAGTGTCTCTAAGTAAGTTGTTTTCCTCTAAGTGATTTGTTAGTTTATCTCGTATGATTGTCTCTAGCATTTTGCATACGACTGAGGTTAGGCTGATAGGGCGATAGTTGCTAGGTAGAGATTTGCTGCCTTTTTTAAATATTGGGGTTATGTTAGCGAGCTTCCATTCGTCAGGTATTGTTCCAGTGTGTAAAGAATAGTTAAAGAGCAGAGTCAGAGGTTTTACTATTTCACTTTTTGCTTCCTTTAATACGCGAGGGGAGATCGTGTCTGGCCCAGGTGACTTATTTACATTTAATTTATTAATACATTTTATTACGTCACTTTCTGTAATGCTGATATTACTTAATACCTCGGTGTTTTCATTTTGGACTGTTGTTTCTGCTGGTATATCGTTCAGGTTTTCTGTAGTAAAGACTGATGCAAAGAAATTGTTAAGGATACCACTCATTCGCTCTTCATCTGTAGTAAAGTCCCCATTCTCATCAAGTAGTGGTCCGATAGTTGACGTGAGTACTTTCTTATGCCGAATATAACAGTAGAACTCTTTCGGGTTTGTCTTACTTTGATTTGCAACGTGTTTTTCAATGGTCTTTTTACTCTGTTTGATTAACTTTTTGGCTTTTCTCGTAAGTCTGTAAACTTGGCCCGCTCGTCATTGTCGTCTGTGATTTTTACTCTATTGTGGGCGTTCTTTTTGGTGCATAAACAGTCGGCTATCTCTTTACTCCACCACTTGGGCTGTAAGTTTTCTGCTGAACGTCGGTTTTTTAACGGTATGCTATCTTTGACCGCTTTTGTATACGCATTAGTGAAAAAGTTCCATTGTGTATTAATGTCACTAGTGTCTCGCAGACATTTCCAATCGGTATCTTTTAGTATCGCTCTGAGTTCGTGAAAATTAGCTTTTCTAAATTCGGGGATTTTTTCGTAGCTGTAATTTATTTCGCTTCTATTGAAATTTATACTGAATGTGATTATGCGGTGGTCGCTATTAGTAAACTCATCACCCACGTTAATATTCCCTATCGAGTCTTCTTTTGTTGCAAATTCTAGGTCAAGAACGTTATTTCCACGAATTGGGCTATTAACAAACTGGATAAGGGAGCTCTCTTGTAAGTTAGTATAAAAGTCTTGTCCATAGTGAGCTGATAATGGTTCTCCCCCACTTTGTTACTGGTAAATTAAAATTGCCAAGAATTACGGCCTCATGCGTGTTACTCGTTTCATTGATTTGCTCATAGATATCACGATCAGTTTGTACTGGTTGAGCTGGGGGTCTGTATATTAAAGTTAACAAAAGTTTCATCCCACAATTATTTCTAATGAGTATATATAGTGTATCTACGTTATCGATATGGGGCTTTGATAATAGGATCGGTTTGAGGTCGTCTTTAATATATAATAGAACTCTGCCTCCCCTTTTATTTGTTCGTCCTTTCTCAAATATTGTGTAGCCGGGAATTTTATACTCTGCTAGGAAGTCTCTGCTTTCAGTATTTAGCCACGATTCTGTTATGCCGATTATATCATAATTTTCTGTGAAAGTTAATTCCTCTAAGTCTGTAAATTTGTTGTGGATGCTGCGAGCGTTAACGTAAAATACCTTTAAGCTATTTCGGTTTATTCTGTTCAATCGTTTTACGTTACCTGACCTTCGCGTACCTGGGCAGTCCCGCTTTTTGTATGATGGTTGATGACCGCGTCGTTAAGCAAACGTCCAAAACGGGCTGCTCCTACCTGATTCAGATGGACACCATCATCTGAGAACAACGAGTCATCAAAATAAAAATTGTCCCATGTGTGACGGTGATGTGAGAATGATTGATAATGTAATTTATAATATGGCAATTACAACTTACCTTGCCCGGTTAATTTATGATCTTCGTTGGTTGGCTGCAGCGAAGAAAGTACTCAGGGTTAACTCCCCGTTTAGGCCTCAATCACCACGCACATAATAAATTTTTATGTTAAGGGGTTCTTCCCGATATATATGTATTTATATAGATAACAAATCTACTGGTGCATTTAAACAACCAATTGCAAATTTTCTATATTTATTCAACTCCAGTATGCCAACATGAATAAATTAATTTCACACACACACACGCACACACAACTCACGCTCACGCAACGCTAACTAGCTACTCGCTCTCGTTACCTCTCGCTCTCGCTCGCGTGACGATAGTCTAGCTTACGTTAACACTGTAGTAATTCTATCAATTGTTACGCAAGTTGGAATAATTTCTAATGTCTCACACTTTAGAGTCTCACAACACACTCGTAATTTCCTTCAAAGATCCAGCTCCCCCCTCACCTAATTTAGTTACTGAACCAGCGTCAATGCAACTAGTCAGATACAACTGTAAAGCCTTGTGAATCGCGTAATATACAACGAATTCGGCGTTTACGTTGATCACTCCCCACTGCACCGTGGAGGATTGATCTAGGTAAGGGAAGCTGACGATACGAGTGTGTTCCTTCCTTCAGTGTGTCCTGTTCCAACTGACCCAATTCTTCCTCCTTAACTGGTTCAAAATTTCTCTGACTTCCTCCTCCTATCTTTGTTCGTTTTTCCTAACTGGCTACGATTTACATTGTACCCACTTATACTTGAGTTATACCTGCAATTTCAATTTACCTATGGCGTGTTAATAATTCCCGATAATTCCCCTCCACTTCACGATCATTTACAATACCATAAGTTACCCAAGGTAGCATAATTATTAATACAAATTGTAATTAATGTACGAACACCTATATGACTGAATGTGGCAAATTCAGTTGAACCATGACCCTTTTCTAATTTTGGCTACTAATCCGGTACCTGCAGATTAACTAGCTGCACCCCCAACTTAACCCACTCCTGTCTCCTTTGTCTCATGAATGGAATATTCCAGAACCTTCTCTAGAACATTCTATATTGAGACCAGTATGGAATTTTCCACTCTCTGTAATTCAAATTACGTCACGAGTATTATGTCTGACTCGTGACACCATGTATTGACGAAATCGACGTTCTCCTCGTTGCAGATGTTGGCAAGTCGTCGGTTGATACTAGTAGCGGTGTTGTAGAAACGGGTGTCTGCTTGTCTGCGGGGGATGATTCCAGAGAGTATGATGTTGTTTGTTTTTTCCTTGAACTTCGCAATCATCTGTCGGTACTTGTTGAGGAGGTCCTCCGATCTGGTCTTCAATACGTCGTTGGTTCCGACGTGGATGATGTACGTGGTGTTGTCGGGGGCCAGGCTTGTCACTTCGTCTACTGAGTCAATCACGTCATCTAGGCCGCCACCCGGGATACAAAATCGCTTCCTCGACTTGGGTGCTCGGCCACAAAACTCGGTGAGTTGACCCCTTACCATAGAGTCACCAACCAGCCTGGCCTCGGTGTCGTTTTCATCGTCGTCTTGGGCCAGGATCTTGAAGCGGTTTTGGCATGTAGTGATGGGTATAATGTTTCTTGTGGGTCGTATGTTGTTCCTGACAACGCGGAACTCCTCCCGTGGAGATGGTGTAGTTGGTGGTGCCGGTGGAGGTAAGGGTGTAGAGGCAGTCTGTACAGGGGCTGTGTCGACGGGTGCTGTAGGCGTCGATGTCATTCATACGTTGAGAGAGAGAGAGAGAGAGAGAGAGAGAGAGAGAGAGAGAGAGAGAGAGAGGTTACATAGAAACACAGACCGCAACAGACCTTACGGTCCAAACGAGGTGACCTGATTAGAAGGTTACTGGTAGAGAATTAATTACTCCCCAGTGATAGTCGTAGGTAAGGATAGCAAAGTAGAAGGCTCTCTCCCCAGAGAGAGAGAGAGAGAGAGAGAGAGAGAGAGAGAGAGAGAGAGAGAGAGAGAGAGAGAGATGAAAGGATATCGTAGACACTGCTATACACCCCTCCCCCCCTCCCCTACACACATGGAGGGGAGAGAGTGTTTGTGATTGTGCAAATGAAACACAGCTAAATATGTCCGTAGATTTCACACACACACACACACAGTTGATCACTCACTTACACACACACACACACACTGGATCCTATAAGCTTTGAACACACACACACACACATACATTTGATCACTCACTCACACACACATACACACTTGATCACTCACTCACACACACATACACACTTGATCACTCACTTACACACTCACACACACTTGATCACTCACACACACACACACACTGGATTACATAAGCTTTGAACACACACACACACTTGATCACTCAATTACACATACACACACACTTGATCACTCACTCACACACATACACACTTGATCATTCATTTACACACACACACACACACACACACACACACACACACACACGGATCCTATAAGCTTTGAACACACACACACACACACAACACGCTTACACCGCTCCTCATTTTCCGAACGATGATTTCCATTTTTCCGCTCAATACAAATCCCGTCAGGACCACCCGGGCGAAACATTCTGAAAAAAGACCAATTACACTTCGACAAACCAACACTAACTAACGCGACCTCCCAGTAAACAGGACTCGGTTCGTTAAATTTCGCTCACACCGTTTAGAATTTCACATAGACTCATTTTTCGTGATACAAGTTAAAGGTGCCAGTTAAATTTTCTCCCTCTTCCCTCCATTTCCCCTCCCCAATCCCCTCTCTCTCACACACACACTCACACACTCTCTCTCACACACACACACACCATCATTCCCCTACCTAACCTGGATTGGGTCAAAATCAAGAGTCTCCATAACTGAGCCAACATACATATATACATACATACATACATACTGTAGTGTTCAGATGTTTTGATACACATACCTGCTGAACAGAACACACACACACAGTACACTCATAAGTACACAAACATACACACATACGCATACACATACCCACAGTACACTCATAAATACACAAACACACACAGTACACTCATAAACATACACACATAATGATATATATACTGTAGTGTCCAGATAATTTGTGTCTTTATGTCCTATCCACATGCAGGGTCGACACGTAGTTCATGTTTTTAATAACGCGACTTTCGATCATGAGCAAAAAATTAGACATTTAGGTCCGCCTTGACAGTGACGATTAACGGTACGTACAGCCACAATCAAATATCCACCGACACTTTCCTATCTATCGTAATATATATCTTGGTAATAATGAACAACACGTGTATGATTTTGCAGCACCTCATAATAATAATAATTGAGGGGGTTGAGTGGACGTAAGTCGTAAGGTGTCGTACGATTATATTTTGATATGATACTGATTTATTTACATGATGGAATTAAAGTGTTGGTGGTTATTTGATTGTGGCTGTACACTCGTGATACAGAATTTCTTACCAGAGTGTGAGGAGCAGAAAGCTTCGAATCGCCTGGTATTGCTCATTTCCCAACCCAGTACACCTATAGAGGCTGAGTTCGAATGCAGGGTATGTATGTGTGTGTGTGGTGCCTGCCGTTCGTCTCTGGTCAGGAATTACGTATCATAAGTGTACTATCAAAGACAAAACTCGTGTCGTGAAAATTGGTGAAAATATATGGTACAGGGCTAACCATATAGTAGGACACGAAGATTACTCTGTGGTGGGGCTTTCCTTAATTAAGAGAGTAATTCACTTTTGTTACTTTGGAGTGCCTTGATTCCTCCAAAGTATGCCCGGAAACAGGACCAGATGAACAGAAATAATGGTTGCCTGTTGCTTGGAATAGTTTGGAGGTATCATTTGCTCCAGATTTACCAACACTGTACTTCCTCCTTATAAATGCACTCACTATGTCGACATAAATTTTCTTGCATATGAGATTTTGTGACGTCACGAATATAAACACACACAATGTCCCTGCTACTATTCTGGCATTCGGTCTTTTGTGACGTCAAATAAAAATGTACACACAATTAGCAGTCATTGTTTTCCAGAAATAAATACCGTACGTACCCACACAAGGCCACTATTACTTTTCGTGTATTATTATTATTATTATTATTATTATTATATACACACAATTGGCAGTCATTATTTTCCAGGAATAAATATGTACCCACACAGAGCCGCCATTACAATGGAGGTGGTCGTGTTGAAGAGGGCCCTGTGATCGTGTATGTAACTTGGTGGCTTCTGATTCCTCCTGACTAAGCCACGAAACAAGCTCCTTCCATATAGGTGGTGTTTCGTGGCATTATTTGAAGGACTCGTATACCTCCAATTTTCTTACTACACCACAGGGTCCTTTATAAGTAAAGAAGGAAAGTCACGTTCCCTGCCTGGACCAGACTGAGGACATGTACCCTAATTAGGGCTTAGTGGGGCACTAACAAGAGATTACCCCAGTTACTCTCACCACACACACACACACACACACACACACACATACACACACACACACACACAACCACAGTACACTCATGAATACATACATACACACACACACACACACACAACCACTGTACATTCATAAATACATACATGCCTACATACATACATGCATGCATACTCACAGATACAAACACATACATAGATTACATACCTACTGAACAGAACACACACACATAGTACACTCATAAATATACAAACACAAACACACACACAGCACAATCATACACACACACACAGTACACTCATAAATACATACATACACACACACACACACACCACACACACACAGTACACTCATAAAAAAACAAAAACACATGGCAGGAGGTTGACACAAGGCATCAACTCTCCACATGTGTATTGGCAAGGTTGTGTATTGCCAAGGTCTTTCTATCTATCTATCTACCTGTCAGTCTGTCAGTCTCGTGTGGTTCTCTTCTTTCCTCCTGTACGCACCCTGAGAACACTTGCCTCTTACTCTTCCCTTCATGTTTCTTATTCTTTATTATAAATATTCCAACACACTTAAGGGGGTAATACACTTTTTTTTATTCATTTTTTTAAAGTTCCGACACTGGACATAGGCTTCATCAAGTCCGTTACCGTGGCCCAGGTCATCTGCTACACACACACACACACACACACACACACACACACACACACACACACACACACACACACACACACGACTTGGCATGCCTTGATTTCTCCAGACTATGCCAGGAAACAGGACCAGATGAACAAAAATAATGGTGTCTGTCCTGGTGCGTGGAATAGCTTGGAGGAATCGATCGCTCCAGATTTACCAACACTAGACAACTGTACTATACTATCCCCATACACGAGTCGTTGTATTTTTTTTGTTTATATTGTAAATTGTAATGCAAAATACATCTCTTGGTCGTATACTGAGGCAGTGTGTGTGTATTTTGTTTCCCGGCAGAGTTAGTAGGTATTGGTAGCTGTCCAGTACATCTAAAACAAATTCTTCCCATTACACTAATTAACACACACACACACACACACACACACACACACACACACACACACACACACACACACACACACACTCCCTCTCCCTCTCTCTGACTCCATTTTTTTTTTTTTTTCAACATAGAGGAAGAAACATTTTTTTTTTTGTCCATTGTCAGACTATGGGTGCTAACAATTAATGATAATATTAATAATGATAATAATAATAATGATAATAACAATAACAATAATAACAATAGTAACAATAGTAACAATAATAATAACAACAATAACAGTGACAATAACAATAACAATAACAATAGTAACAATAGTAACAATAATAATAACAACAATAACAGTGACAATAACAATAACAATAATAATAATAATAATAATAATAATAATAATAATAATAATAATAATAATAGTAACTCTACAGAACTCGATACACCTTTCAAAATCCATCTCATCTAATATTTGTGACTTCGGCTCTAATCTCCCATCAAATGAACACTACTTACTATTTTCCTCCAGTCTCATATTCATTACCAAAGTGGCTTGTTTCCTCTCATCTCTTCTCTGGCTATGTCCTATATTTCCCCTCTTTTGCTACAGAGGTGAAGCGAGGGCAATAATGTACAGCCACAAGCAAATAACCACCGACACTTTCCTTCCATCGTGCACATAAATCAGTATCATATCAAAATATAATCATACAACACCTTACGTCTACTCAACCCCCTCAATTATTATTATGAGGTGCTGCAAAATCATCCCCGTGTTGTTCTTTATTACCAAGATATTTACTGTGATGGAAGAAAAGTGTCGGTGGATATTTGATTGTGGCTGTAACACTCTTCTGTTCACTTCACTCGCCTCAACAACCACGAGTGTCAACAATATGAAGCTCTGTGAATCAAGGTCACATTTTTCATTCACCTACTAAGTTCATATTCTGTGTTTATTGCTCCCTTACTATTCCTGACTACTTTACTTGAAATTTTCCCATACACCTTTTTATATTCTGAACGCCTCGTACCTTCTACTTCTTCTCAGATTGGAGTTATCTTTCATTACAATAAATTATCCAAGAAGAACAGCTAATACATCAACCAACTCGTGGCACACACACACACACACACACACGCCACAGATTACTCCCTACAATTAAACTGTCTCGACTCTATTGTGTTCCTTTGATCACAAAAATATTCTTCTGTCATAATGTCCCTTTGTTGTTAATGCCTTGTACACACACACACACACACACACACACACACACACACACACACACACACACACACACACACACACACACACAGATTATGCCAGGTTTAAAATTTATCCTAATGAGACAAGTGAGTGGAATAATATCGACACTGTAAAAATTCACTGCCTATAAAATTTAATATAGGTCATTGTGCAGTCTATACATACACACATATATATCTGTAATCCTGCTTGTTTATAATTCTGTTTGTGACTTTAATGGATGCGATTTTGTCAGAGAATTGAGGGCTATTGGCTCCTGTAAACTGTAACAGAAAACAGATTATCTTTAAAGTGTAGCTCTCCCCTCGACGTCGTTCCAGGCTGTACTAACTAACTCTCTCTCTCTCTCTCTCTCTCTCTCTCTCTCTCTCTCTCTCTCTCTCTCTCTCTCTCTCTCTCTCTCTCAACAGATGATGTACAGAGCCAGAGTCCAAGGTCAGGGTCGCCCACCTTCCCCTCCGACCTGACCCCTCCCAGTGACCGTGGCTCTAACTTGGATCTGACGGAGGTACAGGTGCAGTCCTACCTCGATCGACACCCGCACGTGGTCGAGAGGTGGCTACGGGAACACTCGCCTCTTGCTGTGAGTTGCGGTGGTGGAAGTTGTGGTGGTGGTGTGGTAGTGGTAGTGATTTTGGTGGTGGTGGTAGTGGTGGTAGTGATTTTGGTTGTGGTGGTAGTGGTGGTAGTGATTTTGGTGGTGGTGGTGGTGGTGGTGGTGGTAGTGGTGGTAGTTGGGTAGTAGTGGTAGTGATTTTGGATGTGGTGGTGGTGGTAGTTGTGGTAGTGATTTTATTGTGGTGATGGTGGTGTAGTAGCGATGGTGGTGTAGTAGCGATGGTGATGGTGGTGGTGGTGGTGGTGGTGGTGGTGGTGGTGGTGGTGGTGGTAGTAGTAGTACTGGTAGTTGGGTAATAGTGGTAGTGATTTTGGATGCGGTGGTGGTGTTGGTAGTTGTGGTAGGGGCTGTAATGGTTGTAGTTGTGATAGTAGTGGTGGTGCTGGTAGTATTAGTAGACGTATATATGAGGGTATCGTCAGTGGCATAGTGGTTGTGACAGTAGTGATAGTTGTGGTAGTTTTGGAAAATATTTTAAGGGGATGGTATACTTTTCATAGATTGGAGTGCCTTGATTCCTCCTGAGTATACCAGGAAACAGATCCATGTAGATGAAGAAGAAAAACAAAATTGTATCCTGTTGCCTGGAATAGTTTGGAGGAATCGTGTGCTCCAGATTTACCACCCTGTTGCCTGGAATAGTTTGGAGGAATCATTTGCTCCAGATTTACCACCCTGTTGCCTGGAATAGTTTGGAGGAATCATTTGCTCCACCACCCAAAACAATGTGCTAATAATAATAATAATATACCCCTTAAACCCATCTGTAATCCTCTCTCTCCCACCCCACCCCCTCCCTCCCCCTACAGGCGTTCCGGAAGGTGCGTGGGCGTGGAGGAGGAGAGACGCCCACATCAGCCACGCCCACAGACTCCAACACACACCTGGTGGCCAACTACTCGTACGCTTCACGCCGCAACTCTCTTACCTCATGGCTCTCACCCAAGACAGGCAAGACAAGGAAGGTAGGTTGGTTGGTTGGTTGGTTTATTGGAGAGATGGATGGATTGTTGGTTGGTTGGTTGGTTGGTTGGTTGGACTATTAGATGGATGGATGGATGGATGGTTGGTTGGATGATTGGATGGTTGGTTTATTGATTGGTTGGTTGGGTGGGTGGATGGATGGATGGATGGATGGTTTGTTGGTTGATTTATTGGTTGGTTGGTTGGTTGGTTGGTTGGTTGGATGAATAGTTTGGATGAATAGTTTGGATGGTTGGTTGGTTGCTCGGTTGGCTCGGCTCGTTCCTTCCACTTACTGGTTTGGAATACGTTTGTCTCATTAGGCGTCTTTTGTTTGGCAGATAATGTTTGTTTTCTGCTAAATTTGGCACGAAAGTCCAGAAGCCTCTCAAATTAATGCATGAACACTAATTAAAACACGGGTCCACATTTCCTCTTGCTGGGATCTAATCAACTTCTTTTGTCTATAAAACTCTAAGTGTCTCCAAACCAACCAACTTAACATCTCATCACTGACCTTTCCTTGCCAACCTTTACTCTAACCCAACCTACCATACTGAACGTTTAATCCACAACCTAACCACTTCACCAACCCATCAAACGTTCAGTCCACAACCAAACCACTTCACCAACCCATCATACTGAACGTTTAATCCACAACGTAACCACTTCACCAACCCATCAAACGTTCAATCCACAACCTAACCACTTCATCAACCCATCAAACGTTCAATCCACAACCTAACCACTTCACCAACCCATCAAACGTTCAATCCACAACCTAACCACTTCACCAATCCATCAAACGTACAATCCACAACCTAACCACTTCACCAATCCATCAAACGTAACCACTTCACCAACCCATCAAACGTTCAATCAACAACGTAACCACTTCACCAACCCATCAAACGTTCAATCAACAACGTAACCACTTTACCAACCCATCAAACGTTCAATCAACAACCATACCACTTCACCAAGCAACTAACCATATCAGTGTCACGGATACCAACAGGTGGAACGTCTGACGGAGCCGGAACTGTTCATGGAGCTCATCCGAGATATCAGCACGGAATTGGACATCGATACGTTATGCCACAAGATTCTGGTCAACGTGGGCCACCTGACACACGCAGACCGGGCCTCTCTGTTCCTGGCCCAGGGTCCGCCCTCGGCACGCTGTCTGGTGGCCAAGCTGTTTGATGTCACTGTAGATACGGGTAAGTCTTTGTAAACTCATGTACTATCAAAGACAAGAGTCGTGTCGTTTTCTTGTCCGATGATTTGATATAACTCGTGAAGTATAATGAAAACCCCACCACAATAACGTCCATGCCCGTATGGTTAGCTTTTTACCATATGTTTCCACCAAATTTAATGACACGATAGTACACTGTAATTAACCATCAAGGTGATTAAGGGAGCAGTACAGTGTTCGTAAATCTGGAACAACTGATTCCTCAAACCTGTAATAAACCATAATTTCAGAGTGATTAAGAAGACAGTACATTGTTGGTAAATCTGGAACAACTGATTCCTCTACAGTAAACTATTCATAGCAACAGAACACCATTATTTTTGTTAATCTGCCCTTGTTTCCTGGCAAACATTGGAAGAATTAAGGAGTTTTAATGCACCAAAAGATTATTACCCCATTTAAACACTAAATTCTCAGGGAGAGGCCTCAATGACACCTCACCACCAAGGGTCTAAATGGTACGAAAGCAATACATTGTAGTTCCTCGGCCATGTTGTAGGCGTTCAGTGGGTCCGATAGTTTAATGCAACCTGTCATTCTATTTCCATTTGTTAAGGGTGTAATTCACTTTTGTTACATTGGAGTGCCTTGATTCCTCCAAAGTATGCCAGGAAACAGGACCAGATGAACAAAAATAATGATGTTCTGTTGCGTGGAATAGTTTGGACGATTCATTTACTTCAGATTTACCAACACAGTACTTCCCCCATAATGTAAACTGTAATATGCTGGCGGTCGCTTATCACAGGTACTGGCAGCTTTCATGTCAGAGTATGCGGCAGCTAAGCAATGTTAAAAATATGAAAATGTGTTGGCAAGGTTTGTTCCCATTCCCGCACATCATTGTCAAAGGGCACCAGTTTCATGCTTGGCCAACTGTGCCTAAGCCCTGGATCCCTTCTGCGTCACAACATCGCGAAAGAGCCAAGGGTGGAGGGAGAGAAGAGCCTTGCCGGGCCTGGGGAAGGAAGGAAGGGAGGGAGGGAAGAAGGGAGGGAGGGAGGGAGGAAGGGAAGGGAGGAAGGAAGGGAGGAAGGAAGGGAAGGGAGGAAGGAAGGGAGGGGGGAAGGAAGGGAGGGGGGGAGGAAGGGAAGGTATATTAACGTGGATACTCTTCCTCTCTCACCTTATCTGTGAAAATGACTTGTATGAATCTGGTAATTGACTATTCTCTATAATATTCATACAGATTGTAAACATTCCACGGGGTCCATTCTGACGATACATTCTGCTTGCTGGTTCTAACACGAACTAATAATTATATCCACCAATTTTATAGTACAAGATCTACGAAGTGTTCTATACATCAAGTAAGTCATGTCAAGTATAATATAAAGCTCAGGATCTACTGTAAAAAAAAAAGTTTGCATGGCACATTCGTAAAAATATACTGTAGATTCAACTATATCAAACCTATAACAGACGCCAGATACTCAATAGCCTATAAACACAAAATTATCAACTTTACCAAAATGTATCGATATAAAATCATAAACACAGGCCCGTAATTTTTGTTGTTCTTCACATATCATTCCGTCATCTAAAATATTCGAGTCTATGCTACCTATCTAGATAAAAATGAGACCGGAGTCCACCACGAATGAAACACAATGCCTGGGTAAATGTTTATGATAATTAGGCATTCCTCCCGCAGTGCAAGGTCGACGTGTCAACTTTCAACACAACACTTACGGTATATACGTGTGTGTGCAGGCCTGGGGAACTGTATAATTTTCTGTATAATTTCACTCTACTGGGAACTGTATAATTTGTGTTTAATTTCACTCTACTGGGAACTGTATAATTTTCTGTATAATTTCTCTATACTGGGAACTGTATAATTTCTCTATACTGGGAACTGTATAATTTCTCTATACTGGGAACTGTATAATTTCTCTATACTGGGAACTGTATAATTTCACTATACTGAGAACTGTATAATTTCTGTATAATTTCACTATACTGAGAACTGTATGATTTCTGTATAATTTTACTATAATTTCTGTATAATTTCACTATACTGGGAACTGTATAATTTCTCTATAATTTCACTATACTGGGTTAATTGGTGTGGCAGGCAATTTTGTTTCTCCTCGTTTCTCTCTCATACTTTCTATCTCTCTCTCGGACATCTTCTATCTTCCTCTCACATTAAACCAGAAATCTATCTCCTCCTCACACCTTCTTATTCTCACAGAACTTTTTTTTTTTTTTCTGTATCTCTCACTCTCTCCATTAATTTCGTTCACACATATAGTATCTCGCGTCTTACCACTATCTCTCTCTCTCTCTCTCTCTCTCTCTGTCTCTGCCACGTGTTATCTCCCTGCCACGTGTTATCTCCCTACCACGTGTTATCTCCCTACCACATGTCCCTCCCTACCACGTGTTATCTCCCTGCCACGTGTTATCTCCCTACCACGTGTTATCTCCCTGCCACGTGTTATCTCCCTACCACGTGTTATCTCCTTCGTCAGTGTTGGAGGAGGCCCTGTCTAACGCCGCGGAACGTGAGATTCTCCTGCCGTGGGGGGTTGGCATCGTAGGGCACGTGGCAGACACAAAGGAGGTCATCAACATCAAGGACGCTTATCAGGTCAGTACTGCACGGGTCATAAGAGGTCATCATAGGTCAAAGTTTGCACAGGGGGTTATCAGAGGTCATTGTGGATTCTGGAGGTTATCAGAGGTCAAGGTGGATTCAGGGGTTATCAGAGGTCAAGGTGGGTTCAAAGGTTATCAGAGGTCAAGGTGGACACAGGGGGTTATCAGAGGTCAAGGTGGGTTCAGGGGGTCATCAGAGGTCATTGTGGGTTCGAACGTTATCAGAGGTCATTGTGGGTACAGAGGGTCATCAGAGGTCAAGGTGGGTTCAAAGGTTATCAGAGGTCACGGTGGGTACCGAGGTTATCAGAGGTCATTGTGGGTTCAGAGGTTATCAGAGGTCATTGGGGATACAGGGGGTCATCAGAGGTCAAGGTGGGTACAGGGGGTTCATCAGAGGTCATTGTGGGTTCAGGAGGTCATCAGAGGTCATTGTGGGTTCAGAAGGTCATCAGAGGTCATTGTGTGTTCAGAGGTTATCAGAGGTCATTGTGGGTACAGAGGTTATCAGAGGTCATTGTCGGTACAGAGGTTATCAGAGGTCATTGTGGGTTCAGAGGTTATCAGAGGTCATTGTGGGCTCAGAGGTTATCAGAGGTCATTGTGGGTTCAGAGGTTATCAGAGGTCATTGTGGGTACAGGGGGTCATCAGAGATCAAGGTGGGTACAGAGGTTATCAGAGGTCAACGTGAGTTCAAAGGTTATCACAGGTCATCAATAAAGGGATCATCAGAGGTCACTAATCTCAAGAAAGTTCATCTGGTCACTCCTGGGGGTCTCCGAGAATAGTAAAATCAGGTATGTTCACTTCAGTCCAAGACCATTGATTGAAATAATGCACTTCTCTGATACCAACCAAACACATATTATGATAAAACAGACACATTATTTGTTTTGTTTTTTTATTGTAACTGTGTGCAACGTAGGGAAAGTGGGAGGGAGTGAAGAAGGTAGAGAAAGTGTACAGTTGGTCTGGGAAAGAAGACAAGTAAGGATAGAACAAGACAGGAGCTGTAAAATTCTACCATAGCCTACCTACTGAATCATAATATACCTTCACTCGTCCAGTCCCCCACTCCTCCTCTTCACCCATCCACACCCACACTCTTTTCTTTCCCTTCAATCACCCACTCATCCACACTCACTCATTCCTCTTTCCCTTCAATCATCCACACTCACCCACTCCTCTTTCCCTTCAATTACCCACTCATCCACACTCACCCACTCCTTTTCCCCTTCAATCACCCACTCCTCTATTCCCTTCAATCCCCCTCTTATCCCTTCACCCACTCCCCACTCCTCTTTTCATTCAATCACTCTCTCATCCCTTCACCCACTCCCCAACTCCTCTTTTCCTTATTCAATTCACCCAATCATTCTTTCACCCACTCCCCAACACCTCTTTTCCTTCAATCACTCACTCACTCCATCCCTTCACCCACTTCTCTTTCCCTTCAAATTACCCACTCACTCATCCCTTCACCCATTTCTCTTTTCCTTTAATCACCCATTCATCCCTTCACTCATTAACTCTCCCACACATTTACCCCTTCAATCACCCTCCCAACTACTCCTCCACCATTTCCCCACATACCCCTATACCCAACACCTCCCCCTTTCCAATTCCACCACCACCACCACCACCAACCAACTAACCAACCTCTTTCTCAAAAAAAAAAAAAAAAAAAAAAAAAAAAAAAAAAATCCCCAGGACCCCCGTTTCGACTCGAGTGTGGACCGTCGCACTGGCTACCGAACCATGAGTGTCCTGTGCATGCCTGTGTGTAACTACGAGGGCGAGGTCATTGGAGTGGCAGAAATAATCAACAAGAAGAATGGCACCAGCGAGTTTACCAAGCAGGATGTAGAGGTGGGTTGGTGTGCCTCTGTGTGTGTTTGTGTGTCTGTGTGTGTTTGTGTGTCTATGTGTGTGTGTGTGTCTATGTGTGTGTGTGTGTGTGTGTGTGTGTGTGTGTGTGTGTGTGTGTGTTTATTTTTATTTTTTATTTTTTTTACATGGTTCCTGCGTCATCAGTATCTACCATCTAAAATCTAGCTCCTTCTCACTCAACATCAGGAAGGGTGCAATCTGGAAAAGAGTACCTAAATTTGTACATTAACACGTAACTGTACACCCCCCTCCCCACACACACACACTGAGATGCTGGCAGGCCCAAAGTGTCCGTCAACTCCTGCTGCTGGTAACTATTGTATTCTGAGTGAAGGAGAAGGAGGAATAGGAGGCCAATTTGAAAACAAGTGGCAAGTTAAGGGTCATTCATTAGCTGGCAGTTTGCTGGGATGGAGAGGGGAGCAAGAGTTGTTGTTGATGATGATGGTGATGATGAGGGTGAGGGTGATGATGGTGAGGAGGAGGAGGAGGAGGGTGATGATGGTGAGGAGGAGGAGGAGGAGGGTGATGATGGTGAGGTAGAGAAGGAGATGGAAAGGGAGTTGGAAGACAGTAGGAAGATGAATATGTAGTCAACTGTTGTCCATTGCAAGGTTAAACTAACTTCTCTACTAATGGAAGATTTAGCTAAAGGCATTTATATCCTACGCTTTGCTTAATGGATTGGGTGGATGGACGGGAATGTGTAAGGAAGAGGCGGAGTGGTAGATGTGATACAGTGGGAGGAGTGTTGTGTGTTTACGTGTCTTAAGAGTTTGTACAGTAGCTTTTCCCCTACTCTACGTCCTACAGCAGTCTATTATTATGCTGTTTGGTGGACTGGTCAGGAATATGGGAGGTGGACAGTGCCAAGTGTGTGTCTGTTTTAGATATCTGCTGCATATGTCAAAGTAGAAGGAATACATACCATCGAGCTGCAAAAATAAGTCTTAAAGAAAAATAACCAAGAATACCAGAAAGCCGAGTACAGGTACACAAATGTTCTGAGTGTGTAATGGTCTGATTCAAATTGGTGGGGAAGCGACCTACACACACACACACACACACACACACATACACATACACATACACACACACACACACACACACACACACACACACACACACACACACATACACACACACATACACATACACATACACATACATAAATAATCAAGAAACATCAGTCATAACACTTGTACAGTGGCCTTGAGCACGCCAAAACACACAAACATAGCTCAGCACACCTGTATATACACACACACACACTCAGTCTGCCTCCTCAAGCAACGCCTCCACACACACACCTTCATCTAGTAGTCAGTGTGTGGGTGACGGCTGTGGGCGGAGGCTGTAGTGGTATCAAGCTCACCCCTCTCTCTCTCTAGGGCATACTTCGTGACTGACTTGAGGTTTTACGACAAGGTGCGAGTGAGGGAGTGAGAGTGAGTGAGTGAGTGAGTGAGAGTGAGTGAATACGGTGGGTGTGGGTGGAATGGGATGGAGAGGAACCGGATAGATCATTTGTACGGTATTAAATGGGGAAGGTGCATGCATGGGAGAGATCGTCACTATTGTTATTGTGACGGATGAAAAGTTGAGTTGGCTGCGCTACATGACTACAAAATAGACTAAAAATTATATATATATAAGTGGACTTGGTCATGCATATCGGGTTGTGTATAGAACGGGGGAGTGTGGAGTGTGTTGGGAAAGTCATTGTCCTCAGTGTATTAATCAAAGCACCCTGTGATCGTGGATGGGAATTATTAGAGGCTTCTGTTTCCTCCCGACTATGGCACGAAACACGCTCCTTCCATATAGGTGGTGTTTCGTGGCAATATTTGAAGGACTCATTTACCTCCAATTTTTTTTACTTCATCACAGTGATTGACGATGATGGGTACAAGCTTTCTATACACTGATAACAATGTGTTTATTTTTTATTTTATCTTCACACGTGTGTTGTGGCTGCATAAAGGTTTTTTTTTTTATTATTATTATTATTGTTAATTTTTTTTTTTTTTTTTTTTTTTTTTTTTTTTTTTTTTTAATACCTTAACCTCGGGACTGTAGGCTGGCTGTCAGTAGCCCGTGACTCTTTCAAGGCCCCGAGATTATTGGGTGTCGCACTAGATAAGACAGTGGAGCTTCGTGGTGAAGTTGGTACCGTAGCTTCTCTTCTGCCCCACTAGATGACGACACCTTATTTATACACTCCACTATCAGGAGAGGGCAGAAATGAATGTTGCGATTAAATATTACGATACATTATGACCACGTGGAACCACCGCTGTAACACCAGATACGTTGCTTCACAAGGAAACATTCTAGTAATCTAATTTTATCACCATTCGTGGCACCTTTCTCGAGTTATGATAAGGGTACCAAAGAATTTTTCATAGTGTGACTTAATTCATAACTTCATGGAAATTGTCTGTAAGCGTTCATCACAAGATAAAATTCCCGGTGCCACTGCAGATTTGGAGAAAGCAGTATAGGCACTCAGGGGCCGAGGTAGCTTGAGTAGGGTGCCGCACTACAGGTGAGTTGCTGTAGTGAGTGAAAGGTCATTATTTTAATTAAACTGTACCACAAAACATTCACTTCCAGTTCGCTGATCAATATGTTTATAGATACTTCGGAGGAACTACCATAACTACCTTTTCTTTGTGAATGTGAAGGCAAGGCAGGTGGGAGCAGCTGTTCACACGCTATCCAACATTTGCATGTACAGAAAAAATTAGTAGTTTATCACCAAGAACCTGTCGAGAAACCCATTTACACTAAGTCTTACTGATCTATAATTTCCCAGCACATAATTTCATACACACCTGCACTTCGCTTGCTGCACATATTTGCTTACACACTTTTCTTACACTTGCCAAACGCAAAAAAAAAAAAAGATATCTTCACAAACTTACTAACACACCCAAGCCTGCTCTATACATGATTACACAATTACCAATTAACTTAAAAAAAAACAGGAATAATGCTAGTGGTTCATTTTACATGTTTAATTAATTAATTTCCATATACCTCCAACTGTCAACACACCTGCCTACACATGTCACTATATTTTTTTTTTTTTTTTTTTTTTTACATATAGTGAGTGGAGGAAAGGAAAAAACAAATAAATAAATGGTTCCATTTGCCTATTGGCATCCTCCACTCATAAAATATTTAAAACAACTGGATTTAAATTACTGGGGGTTATAACTTGCTGGAAAACATTCCCTTGGTAGAGAATTCCACAGGGAAGTAGTACGGGGAGTAAATGAATTTTTGTAAGCAGTTGTCCTGCAACGTGGAGGAGTCAGTGTGAACTCATGCGCATTCTCAGCTGCCCTAGTCCTCCGTGGGAAGACGCGAAGGGGTGGTATAATATCTGTCAATACACCTGCCTACACCTGTCAACACACCTCTTTACACTTGTCAATACACCTCTCTACACCTGTCGACACACCTCTCTACACCTGTCAACACACTACCCTACACCTGACCACACACCTCCATACACCTGTCAACACCTCCATACACCTGTCAACACCTGTCAACACACCTCCATACACCTGTCAACACACCTCCATACACCTGTCAACACCTCCATACACCTGTCAACACACCTCCATACACCTGTCAACACACCTCCATACACCTGACCACACACCTGTCAACACACCTCCATACACCTGTCAACACACCTGCCTACGCCTGTCAACACACCTCCCTGCACCTGTCAACACACCTGTCACTTCACCATATAAACAGCTATCATTTACACCTCACATGCAGATCACCTGTTAATCACCTACAAGTGTCCTGTCAGCTACAAGTGTGCCCACATTTTTCTCTCTCCTTTTTGCCTACTAATGTATCTATCAATACTCTATTAATAAGATTTATTTTGTACGTGCCATTAGACCAGATTACACATTCCTCAGCCTATCAATAACACTTAATATTTGATACACTTAAATACAAAACCAAAATCAAGGAGAACATGGTAAGCTATTGTGAACGATTGTGTAAGAAAGCGAGGTGTAAGTACGAATGGAGGAGAAGAACTGGTGCATGATAAGCAAGAGTAAAAGAGATTCACAAGGAGGAGGGAATGGTACAGCCACAATCAAATATCCACCGAAACTTTCCTTCCATCGTAGTAAATATCTTGGTAATAAAGAACAACACGTGTATGATTTTGCAGCACCTAATAGTAATAATTGAGGGGGTTGAGTTGACATAAGATGTTGTATGATTATATTTTGATATGATACTGATTTATTTGCACGATGGAAGGAAAGTGTTGGTGGATATTTGACTGTGGCTGTACGTTAGGGCTGGATGAAGAACTTGTGAGGGGAGCTGAGAATTCCGTGGGCTTTAAAGGAGGAGTGGGCGTGTTTGTGTGCGTGACCCATTTCACTGGATACTCTTAACTTTAATCTCTGTATTCTGCTTCCTCTTTCTACCCCTGGCGCAAGAGACTCACCGCTTGTAATAAAGGAAATGGAGTATTGATGATGAGTTACACAACCACTTTTCACTTATTATTTAACATAATTGTTCGACACACACACTCACACTCACACTCACACTCACACTCACACACACACACACACACACACACACACACACACACACACACACACACACACACACACACACACACACACACAAGTTGATTAATATTTACTATTTTAACATCTAATCATGAGTGAGTGTACTCCTGTTGATCCCCCCACTCCTGTTGGTTTTCATTACAGGTGTTCCAGCGGTACCTGACGTTCTGTGGGATTGGTATTCAGAACGCCCAGCTCTTCGACATGTCCGTCAGGGAATACAAACGTAACCAGGTGGGTGTCTCGTGTGATGGTCTTGGGTAATTTAAGGGGGTATTTCACTTTTGTTACATTGGAGTGCCTTGATTCCTCAAAAGTATACCAGGAAACAGGACAAGATGAACAAAAATATTGGTGTTCTGTTGCTTGGAATAGTTTGGAGGATTCAGTTGCTCCAGATTTACCAACACAAAATTTCCCCCGTAAGGGACCCTGTGATGTAGTCAGAAGATTGGAGATAAATGAGTCCAACAAATTTTGCCACGAAACACCACCTATTGGGACGGAGCTTGTTTCGTGGCGTGGTCAGGAGGAATCAAAAGCCTCCAATTCTCATACATGATCACAGGGCCATTAAGTTGGGCGTTTTGGAGGGCCACTGGTTCCTCCAGACTATGCTTGGATTTAGATTAGGTGCCTAAGTTAAAGAGTAGGGGATCCGTTTGGTAGCACAAATTGGAGGAATCAGTAGCACAACTATACACACACACACACACACACACACACGAGACGACCCCCTTATCCTGACGACAGTGAATCAGTTCTCTCCCAACTATTCCAACCATAATATTCCCAGTCAACCTTTGAGAGCCAGCAATATATCCTCAGATTGATAAGAGTTACTGTACAGTAGTTTAATATATAAAGTTAATTAAGGTTAGTACAAGCATAAACACTGTGTTGTAAAGTCTGTGTCCCTTCCATTTTAAAACGGGTAAAACACTGCCGGTAAATTTAGTGAAGATTAGTGATTCCTACAAGAAAAAGACTTCCTCAGATTGTACGTTTGCCTTTGGTGATAGTTTACAGGAATCAGCAGCAGTCTCCCATTCACCGTGTTGTTCCCTTAACTTTCTCTTCCATTACCTCAACAATCTAAACTCTGTGTCCATTTGTGTAGCTGCCAACTTCCACATTGTGACAAATAGTGCAGTGGTGAACGTGACTGGTATGTTCAACAGGCAATCGTACTGTTCGTCGCATTTTTTCTCTGTCCAGGGTTGTCATCATCATCCAATCTGTGTGTATGTTTTGGTTTGTCTGTCTGTCTGTCGTCTGTCTGTCTCTCCATCTCTGTCTCTGTTTCTCTCTCTCTCTCTCTATCTTTCTTTCTCTCTCTCTCTCTCTCTCTTTCACACACACACACACACACACACACACACACACACACACACACACACACACACACACACGGGGAGGGATGTAATGACTCACCTTCTGGCCACTCATCTGACTGCCAACCACTTGCTGACGCTACAGAACACAACCCTGAACATGATTAAGACAAGTATGATGCTCCAAGGATGTAAATAGATAAATGAGAGGTAATATACTTCGGTACATACATTAGAGCACATTGATTCCCCCAAAGTATGCCAGGAAACAGGACCAGATTAGCAAACAAAATAATCAGTACCTATTACTTGGGATAGGTTGAAGGAATCACTGTACTATACCATTACAAGACTCGAAATGTTATTATTAACGCTACACTCCCGGTCAGGTCGGCGTCTAAACCTTATATCGCTCAAGCATTATGACGCACTAACGAAACATTCTAAAACATTCACGCTAATACGGTACCTGCTGAGTTGGTGTGTTTATTTCAGTGGTCAATATTGTTTGGTCACTCTCTCATGTTAAGGGCCCTGTGATCGTGTTTGAAAATTGGAGGCTTCTGCTGATTCCTCCTGACCGTCCCACGAAACAAGCTCCTTCCATATACTGTAGGTGGTGTTTCGTGGCAAATATTTGAAGGACTCGTTTACCTCCAATTTTCTGACTACATCACAGGGTCCCTTAACGTAAGACTGAAGGGGACAGACAATACAGTGCTTATGGGTGTATAGAATCTGACTTTCTATAATACGTTCCAATGTTTTTTAATCTCATCATGGGACTTAAGACAATAGTACTGTGTTTTTAGAGTTTTTTTTTTCATCCTCGTGGGGACGTGGGACTCAAAAATAAGTGCTATATGTTAAAGGGGTAGTGCATTGTTCATAAATTTGGAGCTAATTATTCCTCCAAATAATCCTAAGCAACTAGCTATCATTATTTTTGTTAATCTAATACTGTTTCCTGGCATACTTTGGAGGAATCAAGGCACTCTAAGGTACTAAAAGAAAACTGTCCCCATATAGAGGTTGTATATAACATTGGTCGACAGATTGGAGGCTACTGATTCTCTCAAATTATGCCACGAAACAAACAAACTCCCTGAGGACATGTTGTGCTGTTTTGTGGCACGGATTGGAGACACAATTATTTTCCATTTCGTTTTCAGCATCACGGGTTCTTTTAATTAAGGGGAGATTTTCTTGTTTGGTGAATTGGGAAGTCTCGGATTCCTCCAAACTATGCCAGGGAACAGGTCCCTTATTTGTACCATTAAGGGCGTCTGTTCTCTGGCATTGTTAGGAGGAATCAGTAGCCTTCCAATTTTACCAACAAGAGAATCTCCCCTTATCCAACGCATTAGAGAGAATTACACTAATGCAAACTATCTCTATTTTTCCACATCGTTTTATTCAATGAGAAGTACGGTACGGGGGAATTCAAATACCTTAATTAAGAACTTTTCATCTCGGCAGCACAGTACTCGTATGTTGACCCTCAGCGTGAGTGAAAAAAAAAAAAAAAAATTATCATCAGTTCGTGTTCTTTTTGTAATTGAAAGGATCAAAGGTTTAGTGCCATAGCTTAATTAATAGTTTATACAAAGATTAAAATATTAGAGAGAATTAGAAACGACGGTGTATGTAAAGTGTATGTGTGTTTATCATATATAATGTAGAGTTAAGGGACCCAGTGATGTAGTCAGAAAATTGGAGGTAAACGAGTCCTTCAAATATTGCCACGAAACACCGCTTATCTGGAAGGAGCTTGTTTCGTGGCATAGTCGGGAGGAATCAGAAGCCTCCAATTTTCAAACACGATCACAGGGTCCTTAATGGGGTACGGTGGCCTATAGTACCGAGTTGATAAATCTGGAGCAACCGATTCCTCAAAACTATTCCACGCAACAGGCCACCTTAATTTTCGTTAATCTGATCACACGTGTTTCCTGGGCACCTTGGAGGAATCAAGGTGCTCCAATGTAACAAAAGTATACTATATTATATCCCCTAAAATGTAACAAAAGTATACTATATTATATCCCCTAAAATGTAACAAAAGTATACTATATTTATATCCCCTAAAATAAATATGACCTGGTTACCTGAAAGTGGTCACAGGGATTTTGGCAGCAACACAAATGGACACAGTGTTTTTATTTGTTTACAATGTCGAGGTGGTGGTAGAGAAAGCAAAGGGACCATCATTGTAAAGAGGGGGCAGATGATTCCTATCAAAATTATACTGGGAGTAATGCGGGCCAAGTCATAATTATTAATTCACATATTTTTATCATACGTATATTTTTGTATATCTCTTCAATTTCATACTATAGAATATTTTGTGACCACTGGAAGCCTCACTCGCAGTTAATGTTCCTGGGTTACTTCCATATTTCCAGTGAACCATCCATAAGTTTACAATGTTATTCCTTATATTAAAAAAAAAAATCAATGGCAGTTTTTTTTTCAACTCACCAATACTGTGCCATTGTAAGAATAATAAGATTGATAATAAAGCCATACTTTGGTAGCGTAAAAACTAATATATTATATCCACTTTTGTAATAATGTGTCAATAATTTAACAGACTACAAGTTAATATTCTCTATATACCAGCTTATGTTTTTTTTTTTTTTTTACTTTATACCATGCATGTGTAAAAAAGTTATGTGTAATATTTTGAGGTTACTTGCTGTAGCTACGTATATATAAGTTATTTATATTAAAACGAAAAACTATGAAATTCCACTGAGACGAGTATCCATTCAGACATCACTCCATAGATACTAACTCTCCCTGACTACTATCGTACAACCTTGAATTAATTAGACATCTACTCTATCATAATTATAAAGTCACCCGTTAATTTTCTTTCATACTTAGTCACTCATCCAGACTTCTAACATACACCTAACAGAAATCTATATGAATCAAGTCGAATAATTAATTTATTAATGTCCACTTTCTCGATCATACACTTTCAATATAAACGATAACGGAATCACGACCGTACCAACATTAATTAACTAAAGAACATAGACTAACAAGTACAGGTAGAGCATTACCTAAGTGAAGGCCTCAGGGGATCTTCATTAGTCAAACGGATACAGTAGTAGGTAAGGTAGGTAGCTATTCAAGTCGGTAGCTTTCATACAAGAAGATACTGGAGCAGCGAGTTTGAAGGCTGGAATGAAAAAGTCGATGGGGGGGAGTGAGGTGAAGGGGTCGTCAGAGATGGAGCGTGGAAGAGGGTTACTAAGGAGAGGAGTTGAATGGGGTTTAATTAAGGAAAGAAGATGCTGGTGGTGGTGGTGGTGGGTGGCTTATAAAGTCTAAAACCAGGCTGGCTGATTGGTAAAGTGATGTTGGTAGTAGTGATGAGGAGAGGGAAGATGTAGATGATCATGATGATGTTGTTGTTGTTGTTGTTGTTGTTGGTGGTGGTGGTGGTGGTGGTGATTGTGGTGGTGGTGACTGTGGTGGTGGTGGTGATTGTGGTGGTGGTGGTGATTGTGGTGGTGGTGGTGATTGTGGTGGTGGTGGTGGTGGTGGTGGTAGTGATTGTGGTGGTGGTGGTGGTGGTGATTGCGGTGGTGGTGGTGGTGATTGTGATGATGGTGGTAGTGATGGTGATGATGATAGTGAATAGAAATAGGATGGGGAAAATATGGATGATAATGTGTATAATGATAGCACTGTAACCATAATGACCATGTTCTTTCAAATGGTAAGTGATGAGATTAAAACTGATGGACTTGAAGCAACTAATTAAACATATACAAGTTATAGGTAAACATTATTTCAATTAACAGATAAACAGTGTCATAATTATTACGTCTTGCATAATTGTTATTCATTACATTTCATTGCTAACTCAACCTCTGGAACAACAGGAACACAAAATTTACATAATCTCTTTTCTCTCTGTCTGTCTCTTTGTCGATTTATCTATCCTGGTTATCTTCCTATATCCGTCCATCTATCAATAATTCACTTTCTCATCCATCTTCACGTAATTAATTCCTGGCTTACTTTCTCACATATGTTCTCTTCATTCACACATCAATCTACTCATCTACCCTTAAATATTTCCCTTATTTTCGGTCTCTCTTTCCCTCATTCTCTCTCACACCATCTCCTCCCACTCTCCCCTCCCATTCTATAACCATCTCCTCTCCCATTCTCTCACCATCTGCTCTCCTACTCTCTTACCATCTCCCCTTCCCCTTACTCTTACCATCTCCCCTTCCCCCTACTCTTAACATCTCCCCTCCGAGTCTCTCACCATCTCCCTCCCCCTTACTCTTACCATCTCCCCTCCAACTCTCTCACCATTTCCCACTCTAATTCACCCCCACATACCCTCACATACTCACCCTCTCTCTGACCCGTTCCATGCCCACCTTCCCACCCTCATATACCCACTCTTCCTCACCCTCTCTCTGACCCATTCCATGCCCACCTTCTCACCACAGCTGCCTCTCTGACCCATTCCATGCCCACCCTGCCACCACAGCTGCCTCTCTGACCCATTCCATGCCCACCTTCCCACCAAAGCTGCTGTTAATACCCTCACATACTCACTCCCCCTCATCTTCTCTGACCCTTCTCACTACAGCTGCTGCTACACCTTGCTCGGGGTATCTTCGAGGAGCAGACTTCCCTGGACCGCCTGGTGACCAAGATCATGACTGAGGCCAGGGAGCTGCTCAAGTGTGAGAGGTGTTCCGTTTACCTCCTCAACCAGGAAGCCACACAGGTAAGAAAACAACAACGAAGTGATATAACGATAAAATATAATAGTAACGTATTGTTGTGATATAAAAACAACTTAGGGACGAAAAAAAAAATGACGATCAAATATAATAGCAACCTCTAGTTCTGATAAAAACAAAAAACTTAGTGACGAAAAAAAATAAAAATAAAATAACGATAAAATACAGTAATCTCAAGTTCTGATATAAAACAATAGTGACGAAAAAATAAATAAATAATGATAAAATATAATAATAACCTCTAGTTCTGATATATAACAACAGTGACGAAAAAATAAAAAAATAATGATAAAATATAATAATAACCTCTAGTTCTAATAAAAAACAACTTAGGGACGAAAAAATAAATAAATAATGATAAAATATAATAATAACCTCTAGTTCTGATATAAAACAACGCAGGCATGATATATAACATAATGATAAAATACAATAATAACATATCATTCTGAAATACAACAATGCATGAACGATAAATGCAATAATGATGAAAAACAAAATTATATACAAAATAATTCTGCAATACAACCACGCAAGAACTAAAAATGGGCTAATAGAAAAATAACAAATAATTCTGAAAAAAAAAAAAATGTTAGAATGCAATAATACAAAATAATTCTGAAAAAAAAAAAATAATGATAGAATGCAATAATACCAAATAATTCTAAAGTATAACTAGATATGTAAAAATAAAATTAATGAATACACGTAGAAAAGAAAAAAAAAAAAAAGATTAAGGTTTAAGCTGTTGGCATCTGAATGTTATTTTTGTTTGTAATTAGTCTTGGGATTTCTTGTTTGTTATGACTGAGAATTGAATGTTGTTGTTGTTGTTGTTGTTTTGATTGCTTGTAATTGGATGATGTTGTTTTGTTATGACTGAGAACTGGATGTTGTTTTTGTTGTTGTTTTGTTGTTCGTGTTTGTTATGACTGAAAATTGGATGTTGTTGTTATTGTTTTTCTTGTTTGTTATGACTGAGAATTGGATGTTGTGGATGTTGTTGTTTTGATTGCTGCTAATTGAATGATGATGTTGTTTTGTTATGACTGAAAACTGGATGTTGTTTTAGTTCTTGTTTGTTATGACTGAAAATTGATTGTTGTTGTTGTTGTTGTTTTGGTTGCTAGTATTTGGATGTTGTTGATTTAGTATGGCTGAGAACTGATATGACTGAGAATTCTAGTTTATTTTGTTGTTGTTGTGGTTGTTGTGGTTGTTGTTTGTGTTGTCCTGGAAATTGTATGTTGTTGTTGTTCTTATTTTGGATGCTGGTAAGAATGAGATTTGTATTTCCTCCTTTGTAATGAAAAAAAACAAAAAAGGTGGGAGTTCTTTTCCTTAATAATTGACACTTAGAAATTATTGTTGTTGTTGATGACTGAGTGAGACTTGGGTGTTGATGGTTCGTGATGGATGGGAGGCAAAATAAACTTAGATACAGGCACACTCTGTAATTACAACTCATGGGTCAAAGGAAGGTTAAGGACCCTGTGATCGTGTATGAGACTTGGTGGCTTCTCATTCCTCCTGACTATGCCACGAAACAAGCTCCTTCAATATGGGTGGAGTTTCGTGGCAATATTTGAAGGACTCACTAACCTCCAATTTTCTGACAACATCACAGGGTCCTTAAGGGAATAAATAGTACAGTGTTGGTGAATCTGGCGCAATTGATTTTCTCCAAACTATTTCAAGTAACAGGACACGATTATTTTTGTCAATCTAGTCCTGTTTCCTGGCATACTTTGGAGGAATCAAGGCGCTCTAATGTACCAAAGTGTACTATCCCGTTAAGTGGATGATTACATGGTTGGGTTTACAGACAGCTTGGCTTGGCTTGGCAAAGGGACAGTTGTTAGGTGGTGTGGATGTGGTGGCTATTTTTGGAAACTGGTTATGGCTGGATCGGAGAGTCCAGGAGATGGCTGGAGGTTGAAACAATTTGTTTGTGTGTGTGTGTGTGAGTGTGTGTGTGTGTGTGTGTGTGTGTGTGTGTGTGTGTGTTGCGTGGAAATGTGAAGTAAGAAAGCTCTCCCAAATTAATGGACTGTGTGATAGATTAATGTAATGCTTTATGACGTGATGATGAAATGCGTTTCATGTTAATGTTATACTGTCCTAAATCCACAATTTTTTCGAAAATAAATTAAACGCTGAGTTGTTCATCATTTTATTGTTGTGTGTTGTACTGTTGAATGCTTTATAAAACAAAAACTAAAGATTTGTTTAACTAATTAGACATACTGTGCTGTGGGTCCCGGTCATGATTTGTGTTGTATTGATAAATGTGATACAGTTTAAAGACCCTGTGATCGTGTATGAATATTGGAGACTTCTGATTCCTACTGACCATGCCACGAAACAAGCTCCATCCCTATAGGTGGTGTTTCGTGGCAATATTTGAAGGACTCGTATACCTCCAATTTTCTGACTACATTACAGGGTCCCTTAATATATCCTATAACTTTATTGTATGGAAATATAATGTAACGTGTCGCGTCGAAGAATGAGTTAGATGTTGGTGTGTGTTATTGTGTTATGTTGGTATATGTTATTGTGTTATGTTGCCAAATACTACATACTTGTGTGTTATGGTGAAAAATGAGTTAGGAGTTGGTGTGTGTTATTGTGTTATGTTGCCAAATACTACAAGCATGTGTGTGTTACGTTGCAGGAAGAAGAGAAGGCTGAGAAAAGACGAAGAGGTAGCAGTGACCAGACCCCCGAAACACTAGTCATTAGACAGGTGAGATGAGATGCATGTACAGTCACGAGCACTAATAAGAATACAGCTCTGGTTGAAGCTTCGAAAATTCCAATTCACTAACGAACTAATTCCAATGGAGATCTTATTGTGTATGTATCTACTGTCCCTAGGTATTCGAAGCACACCTGGATACTTATTAGTGCTCGTAACTGTACAGACCCCTATTATAATTATATCCACCAACAACACTTTCCTTCCATCGTAGTAAATATCTTGGTAATAAAAAACACATGTATTATTTGGCAGCACCTCATATTAATAATAATAATAATAATGAGACGTACAGCCACAATTATAATTATATATATCCACCAACACTTTCCTTCCATCGTAGTAAATATCTGCATGATTTTGCAGCACCTCATAATAATAATAATAATTGAGGGGGTTGAGTTGGCATAAGATGTTGTATGATTATATTATTATAGTATTATGATACCGATTTATTTTCACGCGATGGAAGCAAAGCGTTGGTGGTCATTTGATTGTAGCTGTATACTAACTTATACCCTTGAAACGATGGTAGTTGAAATCGTCTCAATATCAAAATAATAATATCAAAATAATAAATTAACCTTATATTCCTGAAGACATAACAGAAGAACCTTTGAGTACTACAGAAGATGGAGTGTTTTTCTGCCGCGAGTATAAATATCCACCGCTTACTCAAATATTTCAGAGTATTATAATTGAACCTACGATTATAATTTATACGAGTTGCCCAATCATCATTTGCCTTGAACACCTGATGAAATGTCCACTTCGTAATGTTCAACCAATCGCTCAAACATCTAACACAGTCATAGATCACTAGTAATAGATCGAGTTTTTACTACCACTTCCATCATCCTCGTCTCTTTACGTACGACAGGTCACAGAGGGATAGGAAGGAAGAAGAGAAGAGAGGGTTGCATTGAGAGAGAAAAGGGATTGTATGGCTGTAATTTGCTGGGTATAAAAAAGCCAGTCAGTCAGTCAGTCAGTCATATACAAGGGGTAGATAGTATATAGAATTATAGGGACATGAAAAGTTGATTAATATTTGTTTATGTAAGCAGGTTCGCTACTGATATTCGTACGTTAATCCCTCTTCTTGTTTACATCAGGTTTTCTACTAATACGTTAATCCTTATTATCAGGTTTTTACTAATACTTTAAATACTATTCTTGTTTATATATCAGGGTTTCACTAGTACTATAAAACCTATTCGTATTCATGTCAGTTTCTTTCCTAATACGTTAATCTCTCTTGTTTACATCTGGTTTTTACTAATACTTTAATTCCTACTCTTGTTTATATCAGTTTTTTACTAATACGTTCATTCCTATTCTTGTTTACATCAGGTTTTCTACTATTACGATAATCCCTACTCTTGTTTACGACAGGTTTTCTACTAATCCATTCATCTCTCTTGTTTATATCAGGTTTTTACTAATACTTTAATCCCTACTCTTGTTAATATCAGGTTTTTACTAATACGTTAATCCCACTTCTTGTTTATGTTAGGATTACTACTAATACGTTCAATCCCACTTGTTTGTCATTTTTTTACTAATACGTTAATCCCTATTTTTGTTTACATCAGGTTTTTACTAATATTTTAATCCTTACTCTTTGTTTGTGTCTTGTTTTCTACTAATATGCTAATCATCCTATTCTCTGCCCACCTCCCCAACCCCAGACGACAGCCCCCACCCCACAGGAACTAATGGAAATACTGGTAAGACTTGTATCATTTATATACCTTTATCTGTTTTACATGACTGAAATACTATAAAATAATTCACCGATGAAATAATATACTGTACTCAAACCATCACCATCATCACCACCACCACCATTACCATCATCTAACATCTAACCTTCCCACTCCACCACCACCATCACCATCACCACCACCTAACATCTAGCCTCCCCACTCCACCTATTCTCTATCCTTCTCCATCCACTCCCCCGTTAGGTGGTATTGCCTGCATTGGTGATGTGGGGCAATACTTTAAGGGTTTTGGCGCCCCTTCGGCCCCAGCCACTAGTTTTTAGTTTTTCAACTGTCCCTCATTTGTTCTTATTTCCTTCCTGCTTGCTGTCTCACCTCTCGATCACTTTTTTCTGGCGCTATATAACCTCGCTGTTGCGGCGCCTAATATCAATCAATCAATCAATCCTCCACTCACTCTCTATCCTCCTTCACCCAATCTCTAATCAACTCCACCACCACCACCACTCCTAACCTCTAATTCCACCTCTAACCACCTCTATTCACCTCCACCAGCCACAGACAATGACGGTACACATGACCTTCGAGCTGAGGTCACGGGACGGGGAGTGTAAGGTCAGCCGGCCCTCGTCCAATCAGCTGGCAGCATCCATACACGCCAGGCTCGCTAACTTTGTCGCCTCGTCTGGACAGGTATAGTGTGTATGTGTGTGTGTGTGTGTGTGGTAGGAGGAGGGGAGATGGTGCGTGCGTGCGTGTGTGTGTGTGTGTGTGTGTTTGGCGTAGGGGAGGGGAGGAGACGGTGTGTGTTGAAGTGAAAGAGGGTATAGCTTAAGTGGTGTATGTATATGTATATGTATGTGTATGTGTATGTGTGTGTGTGTGTGTGTGTGTGTGTGTGTGTGTGTGTAAAGGCCACCTATAATTATACAAACATGAGAGTGGACGTGAGTGCTGGTAAACGACTGGATATTATATACTCTAAATAAAAACACTCTGAAGAATTACTATAAAAACAATCTGTTTTTTCCAGTGCTTACAACATAAAGAAAATATAAAACTACGTAACTGCAATACAACATTTTTATTGAGTTTGTTGTTTTTGCAATCACTGAGGAGTCACTTGGTAAATCTTTTATTGCAGTACTTTCAGAATAATGACCTCTCTTTCCATATCACCTGTGTAAAGATACTTGTGGTCAACTGTACACTCGCGATCTAAAATATGCATCCAGGCTTGCTTCGAATAGCCTGATCGAGTATTAAGCCAGTTCAAGCAAATATTAAACAGTATAAGCATTGTAATTGGTTCACTAGTATGTCAAATGATTCGAAACTTCAACAAGACCTGGATACAAATTTTGGATTGCGAGTGTACATGAATAGTCTATGCACACATGAATAAGAAGAGCGAGAATATACAGTAAATGCATGTATATAGGCAGAGAGTAACGACTGCGTAGGTGTATGTGTGTGTATGTGTATGAGGGAGAGGGATCAACAGGTGTGACTAAACACATGTGCATCCTAAATTAGGGTAGTAAACGTGAAATTATATGTTATTCGGAGTTTCTTGTTCCTCGCTTTTTTCTCTCTCACTGTATATGTTTTATTTTATTCCCTTCCTTATGTCTACACGTGTGGTATCTATTCGTTCAGATATTACTCACTATTTCTTCATCACATTGCCACTATTAATTATCAGATGATCACCAATCAATCTCTTTTCCAATTTAAAAATTGAGGAAGTTCAATTAAAAGAACTTGTTGCCATTAGTCCCTCACATTTCTCAATATAGAAAAAAAAAACTAAATATTTTACACTATAACATAGTTATTAAGAAACCCTGTGATCGTGTACGAGTAATGGAAGGCTACTGATTCCTCCTGACCATGCACACGAAACAAGCTCACTAACATATAGAGGTTGTGTATCACGGCAATATTTGAAGGACTCCTTTATACTTCAATTTTCCGACTACATCACAGGGTCCCTTAACATTCCCTCTTTAACCTACAGACTATAACAATTTAAGTGGTAAATCTGGAGCATCTGATTCCTCCTGCTCTTCAAGCAACAGGTCCATCAACAATTTTGCTTATCTGGTCCTGTTTCCTGGCATACTTTGGAGGAATCTAGGTGCTCTAATGTACCCAGAGTGCACTAGGTACCCCCTTAAGGCCCCTGTGATCGATGTGTGATGAAAATTGGGAGGCTTCTGGTTTCTTTCTGATTATGCCACGAAATTGTCAAGCTCACTTCTATAGAGGTTGTGTTTCGCTGCACTATATGGAGAACTCATTTACCTCCAAATTTCTGACCTATACAACACAGGGTCCTTAATGATCATCCATTTTTGTAATCACTGACCATTCCTAC
>JAWQEG010004091.1:0-82468 GCA_033782935.1 Petrolisthes cinctipes
TCTGACCTGTTCCCTTCAGAGGAATAAAGCGCGACTGAAGTTCCATGAAGGAAGACAAGAATGACCTCCACAGATCATCAGCACTCTCTCCCTCTTCTAGTTCCATTTCAGCAACGCTTTCACGAAGACCTGCAAAGTTCGCTCTCCCCATGTCTAATTTTCTATGCACCGGGGTCACGGACTCCATATTAGGGACTTTAACTGAAAATCTTATAAGCTTGTGGTCGCTTCCACCTATTTCTTCGTTTACAGAGAGGTCTTGAATGATGTCATCCTCGGAGGTGAGGACCAAGTCGAGTATGTTAGCACCTCTTGTTGGCTCCCTTACCCATTGAGTGAGGAATTCATCATTTACAAACTCCAAGAGTGGTGTGTTCTCGGCAGAGGGCTCTCTGGTTTCCCAGTCAACATGTGTGTTGAAGTCCCCCATAAGGATGCACACCCTGCCGTCCACTAGTTCACCCAGCAACTGGTATAGGTCCCTGTCCATCTCATTGAGTTGTCCAGGGGGTCTATAAAGCAGCAGGGTTCTGTATTTTGCAGTGCCTATTTCTAGGTCAACTCCAAGGAGCTCGTGGTTCGATGTGATGTTGCAGGTCATCGATTTGATGGAGTTCTTTACATACAACAGCACACCACCACCCCCTCTGTCCTCTCTATCTTTGTGGAAGAGTTGGTAGCCTGGAATCACGAATTCCCCTTCAAGATCTCTGTCTGAGGTTCTCAACCATGACTCCGTTATGGCCACCATCTCGGGTTCCTCTGGTCGCAACGAGGGCCCGCAGTTCCAAAAACTTGTTTCGGATGGACCTGGCGTTGAACAATAGAACCTTCAGGGAACCCCCAACTGCAGGGCTCCCTATACTCCTCCGTTTCCCGGTTTGGACATTGTCTTGGTAGTGCTGGGGATATCCTTCTTCAGGATCTCAGCGAATGTCTTCTCTGGGGTCACTCTAGCATAGCGACGAGGGCTCTCCTCCACGCTCGGTCGAGTGCTCCTGAGACATCGTCGGACGGCGTCTTCCATTAATTTGGAAAGCACTTCTTTCCCCTTTAGTGAGAGATGTGTGCCATCCCTCTGGTAGAGGTCGTCTCTACCAAAGAGTGAGGTGTAGGGGTCCACAAAGAACACCCCCTCGGCAGTACACAAATCAGCCAGGCGCTGATTTACTGCAATGTTCTTTGACAGAGCAGTCCCTAAAGGGCCTCTCCTTGGGAGCATGCCAACAACTACCCTTCTGCGGGTTTTTAACCCACAGTCATCTACTGCACCGATCACATCCGAGAGGACTCCTTCGGTCATGCCTACTCTACCATTTCTCAGGTAGATGTCATTACCACTCACCATGAGTGCAATGACAGCAGATCTGGACGTTTGGATCCTCTCAGCTTCCTTTCGGTACAGTACACTCTGAATCTTATGGGTACACACACACACACACACACACACACTGGTTAACTTACTCTGCACTCTGGAACACTCTATACTCACTCTGGAACTCACTTACTCTGGAACTCACTCTGGAACTCTCTATTCTCACTCTGGAACTCACTCAATACTCACTCTGGAACACTCAATACTCACTCTGGAACTCAATACTCCCTCTGGAACTCACTCACTCTGGAACTCACTCTGGAACTTATTCTGGAATACTCTATACTCACTCTGGAACACTCTATACTCACTCTGGAACACTCTACACTCACTCTGGAACACTCTATACTCACTCTGGAACACTCTAAACTCACTCTGGAACACTCTATACTCACTCTGGAACACTCTACACTCACTCTGGAACACTCTATACTCACTCTGGAACACTCTAAACTCACTCTGGAACACTCTATACTCACTCTGGAACACTCTAAACTCACTCTTGAACTCACTCTGGAATACTCTACACAACAAGCAGGTACACAGGCTTAAAAGTTATGCAAGAAGGGACAGACTGACAAAGAGAGCAGGTGTTTGGAAGGCAGATGGCAAGTGTTTGGAAGATAAACACGTGTGAGGGAGGTATGTTGGCAGATGGAAGGCAGGTAGGCAGATGTAGGGGGGGGGGACGAGGAGGTATGCAGGTGTGTAATGGGCAGAGGTAGGTGTGTGGGGGGGGGGGTGGACGAGGAGGTATGCAGGTGTGTAAGGGGCAGAGGCAGGTGTGTGGGGGGGGGCGAGGAGGTATGCAGGTATGTCAGGGATAGAGGCAGGTGTGTGTGGGGGGGGGCGAGGAGGTATGCAAGTGTGTAAGGTAAGTTGGAGAGTTGGTAGGTAGGCAGATATATAGGAAGGTAAATAGGTAGAAGGTAGGAAGGTAGATTGGTAGGAAGATAGATGGGTAGGAAGGTAGATTGGTAGATAGGTAGGAAGGTAGGGAAGTACTGTACAATAGTTAGGTAGGTAGGTAGGTAGGTATATAAGTAGGGAGGGAGGGAGTTAGCAAGGTAGGTAGGTAGGTATATAGATAAATGACAGGTAGAATGTTGTGACTAAGTGATTGAATTATGAATGATCGAATTATTACCAGACTACAACAAATATACAGTAATATCGGCACTCAACACCTAACGTCATATGCCACCAAAGAGGAGACAGAGAGCTGATAGATCGTAACATTATAGGAAGATGGAACGTTGACAAGGTGAGGGAAAGATATATAGTTAGACAGATGAGAGACAGGTGCTATGAAGAGGAGGGGAGGGGAGGCAGGTGAGAGAGGGAAGGAGGAGAAAACTGAGAGAGAGAGAGAGAGAGAGAGAGAGAGAGAGAGAGAGAGAGAGAGAGAGAGCAGGTGTGATTCGAAGGAGGAAAGAAATGGAGGGAGGGAGGGAGGGAGAGCAGGTGTAAGATGAAGTAGAGAGAGAGAGAGAGAGAGAGAGAGAGAGAGAGAGAGAGAGAGAGAGAGAGAGAGAGAGAGAGAGAGAGAGAGAGAGATAATATTATTGTGATACTATTCCCTTATGATATATTACTATAGGTGTAGACGGTCTAGAGACATGAATGGAAGCATCTTTAGTATTGCCTTTACATCCCACCAGTTGCCAAACAGGGAAGGAGAAAGCATCACTATAATAATGTAGACAGTGTACGGAGGAAGGCATTGGTGGGAGGGGGGGGGGGCGGAGAGGGGGCTGGGAGGGGGGAGGAAACAGGAGGGGGCTGGGGGAGAAGAGGAGGGGGGAGGGGGGAGGGGGGAGGGGGGAGGGGGGAGGGGGGAGAAGAGGAGGGGGGAGGGGGGGCGGAGAGGGGGCTGGGGGGGGGTGAAATAGGAGGGGGGACAGGGCCATAGAAGGAGTGGGAACAGAGGGGAGCTAGGATGGGGGTGGGAGGGGGGAGGGGGGCGGAGAGGGGGGCTGGAGGGAGGCGGAGAGGGGGCTGGGGGGGGGAAACAGAAGGGGGGACAGGGCCATAGGAGGAGTGGGAACAGAGGGGAGCTAGGATGGGGGTGGGAGGGGGGACAGGGCCATAGGAGAGGGGGCTGGGGGGAAACAGGAGGGGGGACAGGGCCATAGGAGGAGTGGGAACAGAGGGGAGCTAGGATGGAGGCTGAAGGGAGCAGGAGGGGCGGGGGGTTAAAGGCAAGAAAGAGTGGGACAGTTCACACCAAACCAGTTAAGGAACCCTGTGATGTAGTTAGTTACATGATGTATACAATTGAAGTTATAGGAGTCCTTCAAATATTGCCACGAAACACCCACCTATATATGGAAGGAGCTTGTTTCGTGGTGTAGTCAGGAGGAATCAGAAGCCTCCAGTTTTCATACACGATCACAGGGTCCTGGATCAACTGAATCCTCCAAACTATTCCAAGCAACAACAGAACACCATTATTTTTTTTTGCTCTTCTGGTCCTCATGTTTCCTGGCATACTTTAGAGGAATCAAGGCACTCCAATGTACCAAAAAAAGAAATTACCACCTTAAGGACCTACTATGCTGACGAAACACGGTAATAGATGGTAATATTATGGGGATGTCTCTGTTTCTTGGCGCAGTTTGGAGGAATCAGTAGCCCACCAATTCCTCCATAGATGAATGAAAACAAAATAATGAATGAAAGAAAGAAATTGATTTGCATTGTGGAGTGAGTGAATTGTGTGAGAGGGAGAGGAAGGGAGGAAGAGTGAGGGAGAGGAAGGTAAGGAGGAAGAGTGAGGGAGGGTAAGGAGGAAGAGTGAGGGAGAGGAAGGAAGAGGGAGAGGAAGGGAGGAAGAGGGAGAGGATGGAAGAGTGAGGAAGAGAAAAAGGGAGAGTGAGGGAGAGGAAAAAGGAAGAGTGAGGGAAGGTAAGGAGGAAGAGTGAGGGAGAGGAAAAAGGAAGAGTGAGGGAGAGGAAAAAGGAAGAGAGAGGGAGAGGAAAAAGGAAGAGTGAGTGAGAGGAAGGAAAAGTGAGGGAGAGGAAGGAAAAGTGAGGGAGAGGAAGGAAGAGTGAGGGAGAGGGAAAAAGGAAGAGTGAGGGAAGGGAGGAAGAGTGAGGGAGAGGAAAAAGGAAGAGTGAGGGAAGGTAAGGAGGAAGAGTGAGGGAGAGGAGGAAGGAAGAGGGAAAGGAAGGGAGGAAGAGTGAGGGAGAGGAAAAAGGAAGAGTGAGGGGAGAGGAAGGAAGAGTGAGGGAGAGGAAGGAAGAGTGAGGGAGAGGAAAAAGGAAGAGTGGGGGAGAGGAAAAAGGAAGAGTGAGGGAGAAGAAAAAGGAAGAGTGAGGGAGAGGAAGAGTGAGTGAGAGGAAGAAGAGTGAGGGAGGGTAAGGAGGAAGAGTGAGGGAGGGTAAGGAGGAAGAGTGAGGGAGGGTAAGGAGGAGAGAGTGAGGGAGGGGTAGGTAAGGAGGAAGAGTGAGGGAGGGTAAGGAAGATGTGAGGAGAGGAGGAAGAGTGAGGGGAAGGTAAGGAGGAAGAGTGAGGGTAGGTAAGGAGGAAGAGTGAGGGAAGGTAAGGAGGAAGAGTGAGGGAAGGTAAGGAGGAAGAATGAGGGAAGGTAAGGAGGAAGAGTGAGGGAGGGTAAGGAGGAAGAGTGAGGGAGGGGTAGGTAAGGAGGAAGAGTGAGGGAGGGTAAGGAAGAGTGAGGGAGAGGAGGGAAGAGTGAGGGAAGGTAAGGAGGAAGAGTGAGGGAAGGGTAAGGAGAAGAGTGAGGGAGAGGAAAAGGAAGAGTGAGGGTGAGGAGGAAGAGTGAGGGAAGGTAAGGGAGGTGGAGGGTGGGACGAGGAAAAGGAAGAGTGAGGGAGGAGGAAGGAAGAGTGAGGAGAGGAAAGTTGGTGAGTGGGGTGTGGTTGCTTCGTGCTTCTGTGGTGGGAGTCGTTCGGAAAGAGTGAGGGAGGAGGAAGAGAGTGAGGAGAGGAAGGAAGAGTGAGGGGAGGAAAAGGAAGAGTGGGAGAGTGAAAAAGGAAGAGTGAGGGAGTCCGTATTCGTTGTGGCTGGGTGTCGTTCCTTAGGAGGAAGAGTGAGAGAGAGGATAGGAAGAGGTCGAGGGAGAGAAGGATCTGTAGCGTTGAGTCTGCTTTCCGTCTATCTGGGTGATAAAAAGGGATGAGAGAGAGAGAGAGAGATGAGAGAGAGAGGAGAGAGAGCCGCTCGGCTGCTCTCTAGCTCTCTCGTCATTCCGCATTGTGCCTGGAAGACCAGGGATGGTACTCTATTGCAGAAGAGAGTGAGAGAGAGAGAGAGAGAGAGAGAGAGAGAGAGAGAGAGAGAGAGAGAGGCAGGCTTGTGAATGCAGTTGATGTGTGTGTGTGTGTGTGTTCCTTCCTTACTTATATCCTCTATTCCTTCCTTCCTTCCTTAGTTATTTCCTTAGTTTATTTCCTTCCTTCCTTCCTTCCTTCATTAGTTCCGTCCCTTCCTTACCTCCCTTCCCTTCCTTGCTTCCTTTATTAGTTCCTTCCTTCCTTAGTTCGGTCTTTCCCACTTTCCTTCCTTCCTTCATTAGTTCTTTCCTTCCTTCCTTCCTTCCTTTATTAGTTCCTTCCTTCCTTAGTTCCGTCTTTCCTCACTTTCCTTCCTTCATTCCTTCTTTCCTTCCTTGCTTCCTTCCTTCCTTAGTTCGGTCTTTCCCACTTTCCTTCCTTCCTTCATTCCTTCCTACCTTCCTTCCTTCCTTCATTCCTTAGTTCGGTCTTTCTCAACTTTCCTTCCTTCCTTCATTCCTTCCTACCTTCCTTCCTTCCTTCATTCCTCAGTTCGGTCTTTCCCACTTTCCTTCCTTGCTTCCTACCTTCCTTCCTTCCTTCCTTCCTTCCTGTTCCATACCCATTCCTTTCCTGGGAACAAAATGAGTGACACATGATACCTCTTTCTCTCCCTTCCCTTCCCTTACCTTCCCTTCCCTTCCCTACCTCCCTATTCCTCCCCTTGTCTCTCTACCTTCTACCCACATTGTTGAGCCAAATACCTCTCTCTCTCTCTCTCTCTCTCTCTCTCTCTCTCTCTCTCTCTCTCTCTCTCTCTCTCTCTCTCTCTTTATATATATATTTTTTAACTGCACTACCTCAGAAAAGAAGAATTAAATGGAGAGAGAGAGAGAGAGAGAGAGAGAGAGAGAGAGAGAGAGAGAGAGATTGGGGTGGGGGGAGTAAAAGAAGATGAGAAAGAGAAAGGAGAGGAGGAGGAAGAGAAGGGGAGTAAAGGGGTTGAAATGTCAAGGGTGAGAGGGGCCAGTATGTACAAGAGAGAGAGAGAGAGAGAGAGAGAGAGAGAGAGAGCCAAGGTTGTTTTGTTAGTGGTGGTGCCTCTGCCTTACACACACACACACACACACACACAGATATATATACTCATACATGCACACACACAGCCATTCTCTCTCTCCTCTCTCTCTCTCTCTCTCTCTCTCTCTCTCTCTCCTCTCTCTCTCTCTCACACACACAGATATATATATACTCATACATGCACACACAGTCATTCTCTCTCCTCTCTCTCTCTCTCTCCTCTCTCTCTCTCTCTCTCTCTCTCACAGATATATATATATATATACTCATACCATGCACACACACAGCCATTCACTCTCTCTCTCTCTCTCTCTCTCTCTCTCTCTCTCTCTCTCTCTCGAAATGAAAGTACACACCCTCCCTCCTTTCCCTTTGTTTAATTAGAGATAGCAACGAGTGTGTTCATTCATGTGTGACTGTGTGTGTGTGTGTGTGTGTGTGTGTGTGTGTGTTTGGGTTTGTGTGTGTGTGTGTGTGTGTGTGTGTGTGTGTGTGTGTGTGTGTGTGTGTATGTGTATGTGTGAGTGTGTGTGTGTGAGTGTATGTGAGTGTGTGTGTGAGTGTATGTGAGTGTGTCTGTGTGTGTGTGTGTGTGTGTGTGTGTGTTCGCTTGTTGGTCTCTTCACAATTTCTCTATATCTATCCGTCCATGTATCTCTCTCTCTCTCTCTCTCTCTCTCTCTCTCTCTCTCTCTCTCTCTCTCTCTCTGGCCGTTTTTAGCTTCATACCTTCACCTAATCACTCGTTCTCGCTCCTAATCCTATCATTGACCGACATCCTTCTCTCTCTCTCTCTCTCTCTCTCTCTCTCCTCTCTCTTCTCTCTCTCTCGTAGGCCTAAGTAAATAAGTAAGTACACTCAGTAGGCTAAGTAGAGGAGTAGGTAGATTAATTATGTAGGCTAAGTAGAGGAGTAAGTAGTTTAATTATGTAGGATAAGTAGTCGAGTAAGTAGATTAATTATGTAGGCTAAGTGGAGGAGTAAGTAGATTAATTATGTAGGCAAAGGAGATGAGTAAGTAAGTAGATTAATTATGTAGGCTAAGTAGAGAAGTAAGTAGTATAATTATGTAGGCTAAGTAGACGAGTAAGTAGATTAATTATGTAGGCTAAGTAGAGGAGTAAGTAGATTAATTATATAGGCAAAATAAGTAGCATAAGTAGAAAGTAGGCTAATTAATTAAGTAAAGTAAATAGGTATAGGTTTAATAATTATGGGGGAAATTTTGTGTTGATGGTAATATCTGGATCAACTGAATCCTCCAAACTATTCCAAGCAACAGAAAACATCATTATTTTTTTTTCCTCTTCTGGCCTGAAACCTATATAGGCTATTCATTCTCTTCTTGTGGACTGAAGTTTAAAAGACCCGCTTATTATTTTGATCTGTTGTTGTTTGCTTGTTTGTTTGTTTGTGTTTGTTGTTGTTGTTTGTTTGTGTTTGTTTGTTTGATTGTGTTTGTTTGTTTGTTGTTGTTGTTTGTTTTTGTTTGTTTGTTTGTTTGTTTGTTTGTTTGTGTTTGTTTGATTGAGTGTCCTTTGTATCTCTTTGTAATTCCTCCACATCCTTATTATTATTATTAAGAGGGTGCTGGAGTAGGGGGACATGCTTGGGGGGGGTTAGGGGGGTGCGGGAGTAGGGGGACATGCTTTTGGGGGGGGATTAGGGGGGTGCGGGAGTAGGGGGACATGCTTTTGGGGGGGGGGATTAGGGGGGTGCGGGAGTAGGGGGACAGGCTTTCTACCCCCCCCAAGCCTGTCCCCCTATTCCCGCATCCCCCAACCCCCCCCCAAGCCTGTCCCCCACTCCCGCACCCCCTTAATATCATCATCTGCTCCTTCTTCCCCTTTCCCCTTCTTCACATCTTTTCCCCTACACCACTCCCTCCCCCCCCATCCTTTGCTCCACCAACACCACCACCACCTCCTCCTCCACACCACCACCACCACCTTCTTCATCACCATCATTAATATCTCCACCACTACCACCACAATCTCCTTGTCCCTCCCCCATCCACTCTTCCTCCCCCCTCACTCCTCGCCCCCGACCCTCCCCCACCAGTTCCCCCCAATCAAGGCACCGCTGGCCAGACCTGCATACTGATGGTCTCACCTGAAGAAGGGGCAGAAGGGGACGATAGAGAAGGAGGACATAGAAGGAAGGGTATGGGAGGAGAGGGAGACAGAAGGAGGGGTATGGGAGGAGAGGGAGACAGAAGGAGGGGTATGGGAGGAGAGGGAGACAGAAGGAGGGGTATGGGAGGAGAGGGAGACAGAAGGAGGGGCATGGAATAAAAGGAAGTGTATATAGAGAGAGAGAGCTAGAAAACAAAAGGGGAGCAGGCGGTGAAGAAGAGAAATGTAGAGTAGGAAGTGAAGACAAGGAATGGGATGAATGAGATGGAATTTGCAGATGGAGAGAGAAATACATATACAGTATATAGATACACACAGGCCACAGTTGAGGCCCCTTACAGACATGACAGTCCAAACGATGTGGTCAGTCTGGTCTTATTACTACTACAAATGGATTCTGTAAACTGTTCAAATACTGTAAGATGGGTTGGAAAATTCGAGCATTTTGGGTGTGGAACAAAAATACTATATTAAAAAAAATACGAAGAATAAGTATAAAAAATTATTATAAACAAGTATTCGTAAGTATTCATAAGTTGGCTAAAATCATGAATCTTACCTAAATCATACATGAATTGGTAAACTGTGAGTAGACATAATCTATTCAGGTATACATTCATGTCTGATGTTAACTAAAATATCTGAAATCCATTTCAGGTTTCGGGCATGGTAAAAGTCGTCCAAAAGAGGCCAAAGTCCATGACAACACTGTAGAAACCATTATAATTTTGCTATAAACGATGGCAATACTGCATATACCAGTTAAAATGGGCTATGAACCTATGGAAGTGCTGTAAAAGTCGTCCAGACGTGGCTAAAAAGCATTGGCAATACTGTATGTACAACAAAATGGGCATCTAGCTCAGCCTTTACTGTACTGTAAAAGTCATTTAAAAGTGGCTATAAAACGTTGGCAACACTGTAAATGCCAGATTAAATGGACTAGGAATCTTTAGTAGTATTGTCAAATATGTTAAAAAGTGGTTATAAAACACTGGCAATACTGTATGTACAACGAAATGGCCATCTAGCTCCTCCTTTACTGTACCTTAAAAGTCATTTAAAAGTGGCTATAAAACATTGGGAACACTGTAATTTCCAAATTAAATGGGCTAGTAACCTTTATTAGTATGGTCAAAATCGTGCAAAAGTGGTAATAAAAGGTTGGAAACACGGCTACTACAATACTGTATATACAACAAAATAGCTGTCTAGCTTTGCCTTTACTGTACTGTAAAAGTCGTCCTAAAGTGGCTATAAATCGTTGGCCACACTGCAATTACCAGATTAAATGGGCTAGGAACCTTTGTTAGTATTGCCAAAATCGAGAAAACGTGGCTATAAAACGTTAGCAATACTGCAATTATCTGAGTAAATGGGCTAGGAACCTTTGGTAGTATTGACACATACGTATAAAAGTGGTTATATAACACTATCAATACTGTATGTACAACGAAATGGCCGTCTAGCTCCTCCTTTACTGTACTGTAAAAGTCGTACTAAAGTGGCTATAAAAAATTGGCCATACTGTGATTACCTGATTAATTGGGCTCGGCACCTTTTTTAGTATTGTCAAAATCGTACAAAAGTTGTAATAAAAGGTTAGAAACACTGCTACTACCATGTAAAATGGGCTAGGAACTTTTGGGAATATTCTTAAATCCATCCAAAAGTGGCTATAAAACGTTAGCAATACTGTATGTACATCAAAATGGCCATTTAGCTCTACCTTTACAGTACTTTAAAAGTCGACCAAATGTGGCAATAAATCGTTAGCCATACTGCAATTACCAGATTAAATGGACTAGGAACCTTTGTTACTAAAGTCATATATCGAGAAAACGTGGTTATAAAACGTAAGCAATACTGCAATTATCAGCTTAAATGGGCTAGGAACCTTTGGTAGTACTGTCAAATACGTTTAAAAGTGGTTACATAACACTATCAATATTGTATGTAAAACGAAATGGCCGTCTAGCTCCTCCTTTACTGTACTGTAAAAGTCGTACTAAAGTGGCTATAAAAAATTGGCCATACTGTGATTACCTGATTAATTGGGCTCGGCACCTTTTTTAGTATTGTCAAAATCGTACAAAAGTTGTAATAAAAGGTTAGAAACACTGCTACTACCAGGTAAAATGGGCTTGGAACTTCTGGGAATATTGTTAAATCCGTCCAGAAGCGGCTATAAAACGCTGGCAATACTGTATGTGCATCAAAATGGCTATCTAGCTCCGCCTTTACCGTAGTTATAAAAATCGGCCAAAAGTGGCTATAAAACGTTGGCTACACTGTAATTACCAGATTAAATGGGCTAGGAACCTTGGTTAGTAAAGTCAAAATCGTACAAAAGTGATAATAAATCGATGAAAACACTGCTACTACCAGATAAAATGGGCTAGGAACTTTTGGGAATATTGTTAAATCCGTCCAAAAGTGGCTATAAAACGTTGGCAATACTGTACGTACATCAAAATGGCCATATAGCTACGCCTTTACCGTACGTTAAAAGTCGACCAAAAGTGGCTATAAATCGTTGGCCACTCTGCAATTACCAGATTAAATGGGCTAGGAACCTTTGTTAGTATTGCAAAAATCGAGAAAACGTGGCTATAAAACGTTAGCAATACTGCAATTATCTGATTAAATGGGCTAGGAACCTTTGGTAGTACTGTCAAATACGTTTAAAAGTAGTTATATAACACTATCAATATTGTATGTACAACGAAATGGCCGTCTAGCTCCTCCTTTTCTGTACTGTAAAAGTCGTACTAAAGTGGCTATAAAAACGTTGGCTACACTGTAATTGCCAGATTAAATGGGCTAGGAACCTTTGTTAGTAAAGTCAAAATCGTACAAAAGTGATAATAAAAGGATGAAAACACTGCTACTACCAGATAAAAGGGGCTAGGAACTTTTGGGAATATTGTTAAATCCATCCAAAAGTGGCTATAAAACGTTAGCAATACTGTATGTACATCAAAATGGCCATATAGCTACGCCTTTACCGTACGTTAAAAGTCGACCAAAAGTGGCTATAAATCGTTGGCCACTCTGCAATTACCAGATTAAATTGGCTAGGAACCATTGTTAATTTTGCCAAAATCGAGAAAACGTGGCTATAAAACGTTAGCAATACTGCAATTATCAGATTAAATGGACTAGGAATCTTTAGTAGTACTGTCAAATATGTTAAAAAGTGGTTATAAAACACTGGCAATACTGTATGTACAACGAAATGGCCATCTAGCTCCTCCTTTATTGTACCTTAAAAGTCATTTAAAAGTGGCTATAAAACATTGGGAACACTGTAATTTCCAAATTAAATGGGCTAGTAACCTTTATTAGTATGGTCAAAATCGTGCAAAAGTGGTAATAAAAGGTTGGAAACACAGTTACTACAATACTGTATATACAACAAAATAGCTGTCTAGCTTTGCCTTTACTGTACTGTAAAAGTCGTCCTTAAGTGGCTATAAAATGTTGGCTAGACTACAATTATCAGATTAAATGGGCTAGGAACCTTTAGTAGTATTGTCAAATACGTTTAAAAGTGGTTATATAACACTATCAATACTGTATGTACAACGAAATGTCCGTCTAGCTCCGTCTTTACTGTACTGTAAATGTCGTACTAAAGTGGCTATAAAACATTGGCCATACTGTAACTACCAGATTAATTGGGCTCGGCACCTTTGTTAGTATTGTCAAAATCGTACAAAAGTTGTAATAAAAGGTTAGAAACACTGCTACTACCAGGTAAAATGGGCTAGGAACTCTTGGGAATATTGTTAAATCCGTCCAAAAGTGGCTATAAAACATTGGCAATACTGTATGTACATGATAATGGCTATCTAGCTCCGCCTTTACCGTACTTTATAAGTCGGCCAAAAGTGGCTATAAATCGTTAGCCATACTGCAATTACCAGATTAAATGGACTAGGAACCTTTGTTACTAAAGTCATAAATCGAGAAAACGTGGCTATAAAACGTAATCAATACTGCAATTATCAGATTAAACGGGCTAGGAACCTTTGGTAGTACTGTCAAATACGTTCAAAAGTGGTTATATACAACTATCAATATTGTATGTACAACGAAATGGCCGTCTAGCTCCTCCTTTACTGTACTGTAAAAGTCGTACTAAAGTGGCTATAAAAAATTGGCCATACTGTGATTACCTGATTAATTGGGCTCGGCACCTTTTATAGTATTGTCAAAATCGTACAAAAATTGTAATGAAAGGTTAGAAACACTGCTACTACCAGGTAAAATGGGCTTGGAACTTCTGGGAATATTGTTAAATCCGTCCAGAAGCGGCTATAAAACGCTGGCAATACTGTATGTGCATCAAAATGGCTATCTAGCTCCGCCTTTACCGTAGTTATAAAAGTCGGCCAAAAGTGGCTATAAAACGTTGGCTACACTGTAAATACCAGATTAAATGGGCTAGGAACCTTTGTTAGTAAAGTCAAAACCGTACAAAAGTTATAATAAAAGGATGAAAACACTGTTACTACCATATAAAAGGGGCTAGGAACTTTACGGAATATTGTTAAATCCATCCAAAAGTGGCTATAAACCGTTGGCAATACTGTATGTACATCTAAATGGCCATATAGCTACGCCTTTACCATACGTTAAAAGTCGACCAAAAGTGGCTATAAATCGTTGGCCACACTGCAATTACCAGATTAAATGGGCTAGGAACCTTTGTTAGTATTGCCAAAATCGAGAAAACGTGGCTATAAAACGTTAGCAATACTGCAATTATCTGATTAAATGGGCTAGGAACCTTTGATAGTACTGTCAAATACGTATAAAAGTGGTTATATAACACTATCAATACTGTATGTACAACGAAATGGCCGTCTAGCTCCTCCTTTACTGTACTGTAAAAGTCGTACTAAAGTGGCTATAAAAAATTAGCCATACTGTGATTACCTGATTAATTGGGCTAGGCACCTTTTTTAGTATTGTCAAAATCGTACAAAAGTTGTAATAAAAGGTTAGAAACACTGCTACTACCAGGTAAAATGGGCTTGGAACTTCTGGGAATATTGTTAAATCCATCCAAAAGCGGCTATAAAACGTTGGCAATACTGTATGTGCATCAAAATGGCTATCTAGCTCCGCCTTTAACGTAGTTATAAAAGTCGGCCAAAAGTGGCTATAAAACGTTGGCTACACTGTAATTACCAGATTAAATGGGCTAGGAACCTTTGTTAGTAAAGTCAAAATCGTACAAAAGTGATAATAAAAGGATGAAAACACTGCTACTACCAGATAAAAGGGGCTAGGAACTTTTGGGAATATTGTTAAATCCGTCCAAAAGTGGCTATAAAACGTTGGCAATACTGTATGTGCATCAAAATGGCTTTCTAAATCCGCCTTTACCGTACGTTAAAAGTCGACCAAAAGTGGCTATAAATCGTTGGCCACTCTGCAATTACCAGATTAAGTGGGCTAGGAACCTTTGTTAGTATTGCAAAAATCGAGAAAACGTGGCTATAAAACGTTAGCAATACTGCAATTATCTGATTAAATGGGCTAGGAACCTTTGGTAGTATTGTCAAATGCGTATAAAAGTGGTTATATAACACTATCAATACTGTATGTACAACGAAATGGCCGTCTAGCTCCTCCTTTACTGTACTGTAAAAGTCGTACTAAAGTGGCTATAAAAAATTGGCCATACTGTGATTACCTGATTAATTGGGCTAGGCACCTTTTTTAGTATTGTCAAAATCGTACAAAAGTTGTAATAAAAGGTTAGAAACACTGCTACTACCAGGTAAAATGGGCTTGGAACTTCTGGGAATATTGTTAAATCCATCCAAAAGTGGCTATAAAACGTTGGCAATACTGTATGTGCATCAAAATGGCTTTCTAAATCCGCCTTTACCGTACGTTAAAAGTCGACCAAAAGTGGCTATAAATCGTTGGCAACACTGCAATTACCAGATTAAATGGGCTAGGAACCTTTGTTAGTATTGCCAAAATCGAGAAAACGTGGCTATAAAATGTTAGCAATACTGCAATTATCTGATTACTACCTTTGGTAGTATTGTCACGTACATATAAAAGTGGTTATATAACACTATCAATACTGTATGTACAACGAAATGGCCGTCTAGCTCCTCCTTTACTGTACTGTAAAAGTAGTACTAAAGTGGCTATAAAACATTGGCTATGCTGTAGTTACCAGATTAATTGGGTTAGGCACCTTTGTTAGCATTGTCAAAATCATGCAAAGGTGGAAAACAAAATTGGAAACACTGCTACTACAAGTTAAAATGGGCTAGGAACTTTAGGGAATATTCTTAAATCCATCCAAAAGTGGCTATAAAACGTTAGCAATACTTTATGTACATCAAAATGGCCATCTAGCTCTGCCTTTACCGTACGTTAAAAGTCGACCAAAAGTGGCTATAAAACGTTAGCCATACTGCAATTACCAGATTAAATGGACTAGGAACCTTTGTTACTAAAGTCATAATCGAGAAAACGCGGCTATAAAACGTAAGCAATACTGCAATTATCAGATTAAATGGGCTAGGAACCTTTGGTAGTACTGTCAAATACGTTTAAAGTGGTTATATAACACTATCAATATTTTATGTACAACGAAATGGCCGTTTAGCTACTCCTTTACTGTACTGTAAAAGTCGTACTAAAATGGCTATAAAAAATTGGCCATACTGTGATTACTTGATTAATTGGGCTCGGCACCTTTTTTAGTATCGTCAAAATCGTACAAAAGTTGTAATAAAAGGTTAGAAACACTGCTACTACCAGGTAAAATGGGCTTGGAACTTCTGGGAATATTGTTAAGTCCATCAAAAAGTGGCTATAAAACGTTGGCAATATTGTATGTGCATCAAAATGGCTATCTAGCTCCGCCTTTACCGTAGTTATAAAAGTCGGCCAAAAGTGGCTATAAAACGTTGGCTACACTGTAATTACCAGATTAAATGGGCTAGGAACCTTTGTTAGTAAAGTCAAAATCGTACAAAAGTGATAATAAAAGGATGAAAACACTGCTACTACCAGATAAAAGGGGCTAGGAACTTTTGGGAATATTGCTAAATCCGTCCAAAAGTGGCTATAAAACGTTGGCAATACTGTATGTACATCAAAATGGCCATATAGCTACGCCTTTACCGTACGTTAAAAGTCGACCAAAAGTGGCTATAAATCGTTGGCCACACTGCAATTACCAGATTAATTGGGCTAGGAACCTTTGTTAATATTGCCAAAATCGAGAAAACGTGGCTATAAAACGTTAGCAATACTGCAATTATCTGATTAAATGGACTAGGAATCTTTAGTAGTATTGTCAAATATGTTAAAAAGTGCTTATAAAACACTGGCAATACTGTATGTACAACGAAATGGCCATCTAGCTCCTCCTTTACTGTACCTTAAAAGTCATTTAAAAGTGGCTATAAAACATTGGGAACACTGTAATTTCCAAATTAAATGGGCTAGTAACCTTTATTAGTATGGTCAAAATCGTGCAAAAGTGGTAATAAAAGGTTGGAAACACAGCTACTATAATACTGTATATACAACAAAATAGCCGTCTAGCTTTTCCTTTACTGTACTGTAAAAGTCGTCCTTAACTGGCTATAAAATGTTGGCTAGACTACAATTATCAGATTAAATGGGCTAGGAACCTTTAGTAGTATTGTCAAATACGTTTAAAAGTGGTTATATAACACTATCAATACTGTATGAACAACGAAATGGCCGTCTAGCTCCGTCTTTACTGTACTGTATTTGTCGTACTAAAGTGGCTATAAAACATTGGCCATACTGTAACTACGAGATTAATTGGGCTCGGCACCTTTGTTAGTATTGTCAAAATCGTACAAAAGTTGTAATAAAAGGTTAGAAACACTGCTACTACCAGGTAAAATGGGCTAGGAACTCTTTGGAATATTGTTAAATCCATCCAAAAGTGGCTATAAAACATTGGCAATACTGTATGTACATGATAATGGCTATCTAGCTCCGCCTTTACCGTACTTTATAAATCGGCCAATAGTAGCTATGAAACGTTGGCAACACTGCAATTACCAGATAAAATGGGCTAGGAACCTTTGTTAGTATTGCCAAAATAGAGAAAACGTGGCTATAAAATGTTAATAATACTGCAATTATCTGATTAAATGGGCTAGGAACCTTTGGTAGTATTGTCAAATACGTATAAAAGTGGTTATATAACACTATCAATACTGTATGTACAACGAAATAGCCATCTAGCTCCTCCTTTACAGTACTGTATTTGTCGTACTAAAGTGGCTATAAAAAATTGGCCATACTGTGATTACCTGATTAATTGGGCTCGGCACCTTTTTTAGTATTGTCAAAATCGTACAAAAGTTGTAATAAAAGGTTAGAAACACTGCTACTACCAGGTAAAATGGGCTTGGAACTTCTGGGAATATTATTAAATCCATCCAAAAGTGGCTATAAAACGTTGGCAATACCGTATGTGCATCAAAATGGCCATATAGCTACGCCTTTACCGTAAGTTAAAAGTCGACCAAAATTGGCTATAAATCGTTGGCCACACTGCAATTACCAGATTAATTGGGCTAGGAACCTTTGTTAATATTGCCAAAATCGAGAAAACGTGGCTATAAAATGTAAGCAATACTGCAATTATCTGATTAAATGGGCTCGGAACCTTTGGTAGTATTGTCAAGTATGTATAAAAGTGGTTATATAACACTATCAATACTGTATGTACAACGAAATGGCCGTCTAGCTCCTCCTTTACTGTAGTGTAAAAGTCGTACTAAAGTGGCTATAAAAAATTGGCCATACTGTGATTACCTGATTAATTTGGCTCGGCACCTTTTTTAGTATTGTCAAAATCGTACAAAATTGTATTAAAACGTTAGAAACACTGCTACTACCAAGTAAAATGGGCTTGGAACTTCTGGGAATATTGTTAAATCCATCCAAAAGTGGCTATAAAACTTTGGCAATACTGTATGTGCATCAAAATGGCTATCTAGCTCCGCCTTTACCGTAGTTATAAAAGTCGGCCAAAAGTGACTATAAAACGTTGGCTACACTGTAATTACCAGATTAAATGGGCTAGGAACCTTTGTTAGTAAAGCCAAAATCGTACAAAAGTTATAATAAAAGGATGAAAACACTGCTACTACCAGATAAAAGGGGCTAGGAACTTTTGGGAATATTGTTAAATCCGTCCAAAAGTGGCTATAAAACGTTGGCAATACTTTATGTACATCAAAATGGCCATATAGCTACGCCTTTACCGTACGTTAAAAGTCGACCAAAAGTGGCTATAAATCGTTAGCCATACTGCAATTACCAGATTAAATGGACTAGAAACCTTTGTTACTAAAGTCAAAATCGAGATAACGTGGTTATAAAACTTAAGCAATACTGCAATTATCAGATTAAATGGGCTAGGAACTTTTGGTAGTACTGTCAAATACGTTTAAAAGTGGTTATATAACACTATCAGTATTGTATGTACAACGAAATGGCCGTCTAGCTACTCCTTTACTGTACTGTAAAAGTCGTACTAAAGTGGCTATAAAGAATTGGCCATACTGTGATTACCTGATTAATTGGGCTCGGCACCTTTTTTAGTATTGTCAAAATCGTACAAAAGTTGTAATAAAAGGTTAGAAACACTGCTACTACCAGGTAAAATGGGCTTGGAATTTTTGGGAATATTGTTAAATCCGTCCAAAAGTGGCTATAAAACGTTGGCAATATTGTATTTGCATCAAAATGGCTATCTAGCTCCGCCTTTACCGTAGTTATAAAAATCGGCCAAAAGTGGCTATAAAACGATGGCTACACTGTAAATACCAGATTAAATGGGCTAGGAACATTTGTTAGTAAGGTCAAAATCGTACAAAAGTGATAATAAAAGGATGAAAACACTGCTACTACCAGATAAAAGGGGCTAGGAACTTTTGGGAATATTGCTAAATCCATCCAAAAGTGGCTATAAAACGTTGGTAATACTGTATGTACATCAAAATGGCCATATAGCTACGCCTTTACCGTAAGTTAAAAGTCGACCAAAAGTGGCTATAAATCGTTGGCCACTATGCAATTACCAGATTAAATGGGCTAGGAACCTTTGTTAGTATTGCCAAAATAGAGAAAACGTGGCTATAAAACGTTAATAATACAGCAATTATCTGATTAAATGGGCTAGGAACCTTTGGTAGTATTGTCAAATACGTATAAAAGTGGTTATATAACACTATCAATACTGTATGTACAACGAAATAGCCATCTAGCTCCTCCTTTACAGTACTGTATTTGTCGTACTAAAATGGCTATAAAACGTTGGCCATACTGTAACTACCAGATTAATTGGGATCGGCACCTTTTTTAGTATTGTCAAAATCGTACAAAAGTTGTAATAAAAGGTTAAAAACACTGCTACTACCAGGTAAAAGGGGCTAGGAACTCTTGGGAATATTGTTTAATCCGTCTAAAAGTGGCTATAAAACATTGGCAATACTGAATGTACATCATAATGGCTATCTAGCTCCGCCTTTACCGTACTTTATAAGTCGGCCAAAAGTAGCTATGAAACGTTGGCAACACTGCAATTACCAGATTAAATGGGCTAGGAACCTTTGTTAGTATTGCTAAAATCGTGAAAATGTGGCTATAAAATGTTAGCAATACTACAATTATCAGATTAAATGGGCTAGGAATCTTTTGTAGTAGTGTCAAATATGTTAAAAAGGTGGTTATAAAACACTGGCAATACTATATGTACAACGAAATGGATGTCTAGCTCCTCCTTTACTGTACTGTAAAAGTCGTACTAAAGTGGCTATAAAAAATTGGCCATACTGTGATTACTTGATTAATTGGGCTCGGCACCTTTCTTAGTATTGTCAAAATCGTACAAAAGTTGTAATAAAGGTTAGAAACACTGCTACTACCAGGTAAAATGGGCTTGGAACTTCTGGGAATATTGTTAAATCCGTCCAAAAGTGGCTATAAATCGTTGGCAATATTGTCTGTGCATCAAAATGGCTATCTAGCTCCGCCTTTACCGTAGTTATAAAAATCGGCCAAAAGTGGCTATAAAACGTTGGCTACACTGTAATTACCAGATTAAATGGGCTAGGAACCTTTGTTAGTAAAGTCAAAATCGTACAAAAGTGATAATAAAACGATGAAAACACTGCTACTACCAGATAAAAGGGGCTAGGAACTTTTGGGAATATTGCTAAATCCGTCCAAAAGTGCTATAAAACGTTGGCAATACTGTATGTACATCAAAATGGCCATATAGCTACGCCTTTACCGTAAGTTAAAAGTCGACCAAAAGTGGCTATAAATCGTTGGCCACTCTGCAATTACCAGATTAAATGGGCTAGGAACCTTTGTTAGTATTGCCAAAATCGAGAAAACGTGGCTATAAAACGTTAGCAATACTGCAATTATCTGATTAAATGGGCTAGGAACCTTTGGTAGTATTGTCAAATACGTATAAAAGTGGTTATATAACACTATCAATACTGTATGTACAACGAAATGGCCGTCTAGCTCCTCCTTTACTGTACTGTAAAAGTCGTACTAAAGTGGCTATAAAAAATTGGCCATACTGTGATTACCTGATTAATTGGGCTCGGCACCTTTTTTAGTATTGTCAAAATCGTACAAAAGTTGTAATAAAAGGTTAGAAACACTGCTACTACCAGGTAAAATGGGCTTGGAACTTCTGGGAATATTGTTAAATCCATCCAAAAGTGGCTATAAAACGTTGGCAATACTGTATGTGCATCAAAATGGCTATCTAGCTCCGCCTTTACCGTAGTTATAAAAGTCGGCCAAAAGTGGCTATAAAACGTTGGCTACACTGTAATTACCAGATTAAATGGGCTAGGAACCTTTGTTAGTAAAGTCAAAATCGTACAAAAGTGATAATAAAAGGATGAAAACACTGCTACTACCAGATAAAAGGGGCTAGGAACTTTTGGGAATATTGCTAAATCCGTCCAAAAGTGGCTATAAAACGTTGGCAATACTGTATGTACATCAAAATGGCAGTCTAGCTCCTCCTTTACTGTACTGCAAAAGTCGTACTAAAGTGGCTAAAAAACATTGGCTATGCTGTAGTTACCAGATTAATTGGGGTAGGCACCTTTGTTAGCATTTTCAAAATCATGCAAAGGTGGAAAAAAAAAATTGGAAACACTGCTACTACCAGTTAAAATGGGCTAGGAACTTTTGGGAATATTCTTAAATCCATCCAAAAGTGGCTATAAAACGTTGGCAATACTGTATGTACATCAAAATGGCCATATAGCTACGCCTTTACCGTAAGTTAAAAGTCGACCAAAAGTGGCTATAAATCATAGGCCACTCTGCAATTACCAGATTAAATGGGCTAGGAACCTTTGTTAGTATAGCCAAAATCGAGAAAACGTGGCTATAAAACGTAAGCAACACTGCAATTATCTGATTAAATGGGCTAGGAACCTTTGGTAGTATTGTCAAATACGTATAAAAGTGGTTATATAACACTATCAATACTGTATGTACAACGAAATGGCCGTCTAGCTCCTCCTCTACTGTACTGTAAAAGTCGTACTAAAGTGGCTATAAAAAATTGGCCATACTGTGATTACCTGATTAATTGGGCTCGGCACCTTTTTTAGTATTGTCAAAATCGTACAAAAGTTGTAATAAAAGGTAAGAAACACTGCTTCTACCAGGTAAATGGGGCTAGGAACTCTTGGGAATATTGTTAAATCCGTCCAAAAGTGGCTATAAAACATTGGCAATACTGTATGTAATATCATAATGGCTACCTAGCTCCGCCTTTACCGTACTTTATAAGTCGGCCAAAAGTAGCTATGAAACGTTGGCAACACTGCAATTACCAGATTAAATGGGCTAGGAACCTTTGTTAGTATTGCTAAAATCGTGAAAATGTGGCTATAAAATGTTAGCAATACTACAATTATCAGATTAAATGGCCTAGGAATCTTTTGTAGTAGTGTCAAATATGTTAAAAACGTGGTTATAAAACACTGGCAATACTGTATGTACAACAAAATGGCAGTCTAGCTCCTCCTTTACTGTACTGCAAAAGTCGTACTAAAGTGGCTATAAAACATTGGCTATGCTGTAGTTACCAGATTAATTGGGGTAGGCACCTTTTTTAGTATTGTCAAAATCGTACAAAAGTTGTAATAAAAGGTTAGAAACACTGCTACTACCAGGTAAAATGGGCTTGGAACTTCTGGGAATATTGTTAAATCCATCCAAAAGTGGCTATAAAACGTTGGCAATACTGTATGTGCATCGAAATGGCTATCTAGATCCGCCTCTACCGTAGTTATAAAAGTCGGCCAAAAGTGGCTATAAAACGATGGCTACACTGTAATTACCAGATTAAATGGGCTAGGAACCTTTGTTAGTAAAGTCAAAATCGTACAAAAGTGATAATAAAAGGATGAAAACACTGCTACTACCAGATAAAAGGGGCTAGGAACTTTTGGGAATATTGCTAAATCCGTCCAAAAGTGGCTATAAAACGTTGGCAATACTGTATGTACATCAAAATGGCAGTCTAGCTCCTCCTTTACTGTACTGCAAAAGTCGTACTAAAGTGGCTAAAAAACATTGGCTATGCTGTAGTTACCAGATTAATTGGGGTAGGCACCTTTGTTAGCATTTTCAAAATCATGCAAAGGTGGAAAAAAAAAATTGGAAACACTGCTACTACCAGTTAAAATGGGCTAGGAACTTTTGGGAATATTCTTAAATCCATCCAAAAGTGGCTATAAAACGTTGGCAATACTGTATGTACATCAAAATGGCCATATAGCTACGCCTTTACCGTAAGTTAAAAATCGACCAAAAGTGGCTATAAATCATAGGCCACTCTGCAATTACCAGATTAAATGGGCTAGGAACCTTTGTTAGTATAGCCAAAATCGAGAAAACGTGGCTATAAAACGTAAGCAACACTGCAATTATCTGATTAAATGGGCTAGGAACCTTTGGTAGTATTGTCAAATACGTATAAAAGTGGTTATATAACACTATCAATACTGTATGTACAACGAAATGGCCGTCTAGCTCCTCCTCGACTGTACTGTAAAAGTCGTACTAAAGTGGCTATAAAAAATTGGCCATACTGTGATTACCTGATTAATTGGGCTCGGCACCTTTTTTAGTATTGTCAAAATCGTACAAAAGTTGTAATAAAAGGTAAGAAACACTGCTTCTACCAGGTAAATGGGGCTAGGAACTCTTGGGAATATTGTTAAATCCGTCCAAAAGTGGCTATAAAACATTGGCAATACTGTATGTATATCATAATGGCTACCTAGCTCCGCCTTTACCGTACTTTATAAGTCGGCCAAAAGTAGCTATGAAACGTTGGCAACACTGCAATTACCAGATTAAATGGGCTAGGAACCTTTGTTAGTATTGCTAAAATCGTGAAAATGTGGCTATAAAATGTTAGCAATACTACAATTATCAGATTAAATGGCCTAGGAATCTTTTGTAGTAGTGTCAAATATGTTAAAAACGTGGTTATAAAACACTGGCAATACTGTATGTACAACAAAATGGCAGTCTAGCTCCTCCTTTACTGTACTGCAAAAGTCGTACTAAAGTGGCTATAAAACATTGGCTATGCTGTAGTTACCAGATTAATTGGGGTAGGCACCTTTTTTAGTATTGTCAAAATCGTACAAAAGTTGTAATAAAAGGTTAGAAACACTGCTACTACCAGGTAAAATGGGCTTGGAACTTCTGGGAATATTGTTAAATCCATCCAAAAGTGGCTATAAAACGTTGGCAATACTGTATGTGCATCAAAATGGCTATCTAGATCCGCCTCTACCGTAGTTATAAAAGTCGGCCAAAAGTGGCTATAAAACGATGGCTACACTGTAATTACCAGATTAAATGGGCTAGGAACCTTTGTTAGTAAAGTCAAAATTGTACAAAAGTGATAATAAAAGGATGAAAACACTGCTACTACCAGATAAAAGGGGCTAGGAACTTTTGGGAATATTGCTAAATCCGTCCAAAAGTGGCTATAAAACGTTGGCAATACTGTATGTACATCAAAATGGCCATATAGCTACGCCTTTACAGTAATTTAAAAGTCGACTAAAAGTGGCTATAAATCGTTGGCCACTCTGCAATTACCAGATTAAATGGGCTAGGAACCTTTGTTACTATTGCCAAAATCGAGAAAACGAGGCTATAAAACGTTAGCAATACTGCAATTATCTGATTAAATGGGCTAGGAACCTTTGGTAGTATTGTCAAATACGTATAAAAGTGGTTATATAACACTATCAATACTGTATGTACAACGAAATGGCCGTCTAGCTCCTCCTTTACTGTACTGTAAAAGTCGTACTAAAGTGGCTATAAAAAATTGGCCATACTGTGATTACCTGATTAATTGGGCTCGGCACCTTTTATAGTATTGTCAAAATCGTACAAAAATTGTAAAAAAAAGGTTAGAAACACTGCTACTACCAGGTAAAATGGGCTTGGAACTTCTGGGAATATTGTTAAATCCATCCAAAAGTGGCTATAAAAAGTTGGCAATACTGTATGTACATCAAAATGGCCACATAGCTACGCCTTTACCGTAAGTTAAAAGTCGACCAAAAGTGGCTATAAATTGTTGGCCACTCTGCAATTACCAGATTAAATGGTCTAGGAAGCTTTGTTAGTATTGCCAAAATCGAGAAAACGTGGCTATAAAACGTTAGCAATACTGCAATTATCAGATTAAATGGGCTAGGAACCTTTGGTAGTATTGTCAAATATGTTAAAAAGTGGTTATAAAACACTGGCAATACTGTATGTACAACGAAATGGCCATCCAGCTCCTCCTTTACTGTACTGTAAAAGTCATCCAAAAGTGGTTATAAAACATTGGGAACACTGTAATTTCCAAATTAAATGGGCTAGTAACCTTTATTAGTATGGTCAAAATCGTGCAAAAGTGGTAATAAAATGTTAGAAACACAGCTACTACAATACTGTATATACAAAAAAATAGATGTCTAGCTTTGCCTTTACTGTACTGTAAAATTCGGCCAAAAGTGGCTATAAAACGTTGGCTACACTGTAATTACCAGATTAAATGGGCTAGGAACCTTTGTTAGTAAAGTCAAAATCGTACAAAAGTGATAACAAAAGGATGAAAACACTGCTACTACCAGATAAAAGGGGCTAGGAACTTTTGGGAATATTGCTAAATCCGTCCAAAAGTGGCTATAAAACGTTGGCAATACTGTATGTACATCAAAATGGCCATATAGCTACGCCTTTACCGTAAGTTAAAAGTCGACCAAAAGTGGCTATAAATCGTTGGCCACTCTGCAATTACCAGATTAAATGGGCTAGGAACCTTTGTTAGTATAGCCAAAATCGAGAAAACGTGGCTATAAAACGTTAGCAATACTGCAATTATCTGATTAAATGGGCTAGGAACCTTTGGTAGTATTGTCAAATACGTATAAAAGTATTTATATAACACTATCAATACTGTATGTACAACGAAATGGCCGTCTAGCTCCTCCTTTACTGTACTGTAAAAGTCGTACTAAAGTGGCTTTAAAAAATTGGCCATACTGTGATTACCTGATTAATTGGGCTCGGCACCTTTTTTAGTATTGTCAAAATCGTACAAAAGTTGTAATAAAAGGTTAGAAACACTGCTACTACCAGGTAAAATGGGCTTGGAACTTCTGGGAATATTGTTAAATCCATCCAAAAGTGGCTATAAAACGTTGGCAATACTGTATGTGCATCAAAATGGCTATCTAGATCCGCCTTTACCGTAGTTATAAAAGTCGGCCAAAAGTGGCTATAAAACGTTGGCTATACTGTAATTACCAGATTAAATGGGCTAGGAACCTTTGTTAGTAAAGTCAAAATCGTACAAAAGTGATAATAAAAGGATGAAAACACTGCTACTACCAGATAAAAGGGGCTAGGAACTTTTGGGAATATTGCTAAATCCGTCCAAAAGTGGCTATAAAACGTTGGCAATACTGTATGTACATCAAAATGGCCATATAGCTACGCCTTTACCGTAAGTTAAAAGTCGACCAAAAGTGGCTATAAATCGTTGGCCACTCTGCAATTACCAGATTAAATGGGCTAGGAACCTTTGTTAGTATTGCCAAAATCGAGAAAACGTGGCTATAAAACGTTAGCAATACTGCAATTATCTGATTAAATGGGCTAGGAACCCTTGGTAGTATTGTCAAATACGTATAAAAGTGGTTATATAACACTATCAATACTGTATGTACAACGAAATGGCCGTCTAGCTCCTCCTTTACTGTACTGTAAAAGTCGTACTAAAGTGGCTATAAAAAATTGGCCATACTGTGATTACCTGATTAATTGGGCTCGGCACCTTTTTTGGTATTGTCAAAATCGTACAAAAGTTGTAATAAAAGGTTAGAAACACTGCTACTACCAGGTAAAATGGGCTTGGAACATCTGGGAATATTGTTAAATCCATCCAAAAGTGGCTATAAAACGTTGGCAATACTGTATGTGCATCAAAATGGCTATCTAGCTCCACCTTTACTGTAGTTATAAAAGTTGGCCAAAAGTGGCTATAAAACGTTGGCTATACTGTAATTACCAGATTAAATGGGCTAGGAACCTTTGTTAGTAAAGTCAAAATCGTAAAAAAGTGATAACAAAAGGATGAAAACACTGCTACTACCAGATAAAAGGGGCTAGGAATTTTTGGGAATATTGCTAAATCCGTCCAAAAGTGGCTATAAAACGTTGGCAATACTGTATGTACATCAAAATGGCCATATAGCTACGCCTTTACCGTAAGTTAAAAGTCGACCAAAAGTAGCTATAAATCGTTGGCCACTCTGCAATTACCAGATTAAATGGGCTAGGAACCTTTGTTAGTATTGCCAAAATCGAGAAAACGTGGCTATAAAACGTTAGCAATACTGCAATTATCTGATAAATGGGCTAGGAACCTTTGGTAGTATTGTCAAATACGTATAAAAGTGGTTATATAACACTATCAATACTGTATGTACAACGAAAGGGCCGTCTAGCTCCTCCTCTACTGTACTGTAAAAGTCGTACTAAAGTGGCTATAAAAAATTGGCCATACTGTGATTACCTGATTAATTGGGCTCGGCACCTTTTTTAGTATTGTCAAAATCGTACAAAAGTTGTAATAAAAGGTTAGAAACACTGCTACTACCAGGTAAAATGGGCTTGGAACTTCTGGGAATATTGTTAAATCCATCCAAAAGTGGCTATAAAACGTTGGCAATACTGTATGTGCATCAAAATGGCTATCTAGATCCGCCTTTACCGTAGTTATAAAAGTCGGCCAAAAGTGGCTATAAAACGTTGGCTACACTGTAATTACCAGATTAAATGGGCTAGGAACCTTTGTTAGTAAAGTCAAAATCGTACAAAAGTGATAATAAAAGGATGAAAACACTGCTACTACCAGATAAAAGGGGCTAGGAACTTTTGGGAATATTGCTAAATCCGTCCAAAAGTGGCTATACAACGTTGGCAATACTGTATGTACATCAAAATGGCCATATAGCTACGCCTTTACCGTAAGTTAAAAGTCGACCAAAAGTGGCTATAAATCGTTGGCCACTCTGCAATTACCAGATTAAATGGGCTAGGAACCTTTGTTAGTATTGCCAAAATCGAGAAAACGTTGCTATAAAACGTTAGCAATACTCCAATTATCTGATTAAATGTGCTAGGAACCTTTGGTAGTATTGTCAAATACGTATAAAAGTGGTTATATAACACTATCAATACTGTATGTACAACGAAATGGCCGTCTAGCTCCTCTTTTACTGTACTGTAAAAGTCGTACTAAAGTGGCTATAAAAAATTGGCCATACTGTGATTACCTGATTAATTGGGCTCGGCACCTTTTTTGGTATTGTCAAAATCGTACAAAAGTTGTAATAAAAGGTTAGAAACACTGCTACTACCAGGTAAAATGGGCTTGGAACTTCTGGGAATATTGTTAAATCCCCCCCTCCAAAAGTGGCTATAAAACGTTGGCAATACTGTATGTGCATCAAAATGGCTATCTAGATCCGCCTTTACCGTAGTTATAAAAGTCGGCCAAAAGTGGCTATAAAACGTTGGCTACACTGTAATTACCAGATTAAATGGGCTAGGAACCTTTGTTAGTAAAGTCAAAATCGTACAAAAGTGATAACAAAAGGATGAAAACACTGCTACTACCAGATAAAAGGGGCTAGGAACTTTTGGGAATATTGCTAAATCCGTCCAAAAGTGGCTATAAAACGTTGGCAATACTGTATGTACATCAAAATGGCCATATAGCTACGCCTTTACCGTAAGTTAAAAGTCGACCAAAAGTGGCTATAAATCGTTGGCCACTCTGCAATTACCAGATTAAATGGGCTAGGAACCTTTGTTAGTATTGCCAAAATCGAGAAAACGTTGCTATAAAACGTTAGCAATACTCCAATTATCTGATTAAATGTGCTAGGAACCTTTGGTAGTATTGTCAAATACGTATAAAAGTGGTTATATAACACTATCAATACTGTATGTACAACGAAATGGCCGTCTAGCTCCTCTTTTACTGTACTGTAAAAGTCGTACTAAAGTGGCTATAAAAAATTGGCCATACTGTGATTACCTGATTAATTGGGCTCGGCACCTTTTTTGGTATTGTCAAAATCGTACAAAAGTTGTAATAAAAGGTTAGAAACACTGCTACTACCAGGTAAAATGGGCTTGGAACTTCTGGGAATATTGTTAAATCCCCCCCTCCAAAAGTGGCTATAAAACGTTGGCAATACTGTATGTGCATCAAAATGGCTATCTAGATCCGCCTTTACCGTAGTTATAAAAGTCGGCCAAAAGTGGCTATAAAACGTTGGCTACACTGTAATTACCAGATTAAATGGGCTAGGAACCTTTGTTAGTAAAGTCAAAATCGTACAAAAGTGATAACAAAAGGATGAAAACACTGCTACTACCAGATAAAAGGGGCTAGGAACTTTTGGGAATATTGCTAAATCCGTCCAAAAGTGGCTATAAAACGTTGGCAATACTGTATGTACATCAAAATGGCCATATAGCTACGCCTTTACCGTAAGTTAAAAGTCGACCAAAAGTGGCTATAAATCGTTGGCCACTCTGCAATTACCAGATTAAATGGGCTAGGAACCTTTGTTAGTATAGCCAAAATCGAGAAAACGTGGCTATAAAACGTTAGCAATACTGCAATTATCTGATTAAATGGGCTAGGAACCTTTGGTAGTATTGTCAAATACGTATAAAAGTATTTATATAACACTATCAATACTGTATGTACAACGAAATGGCCGTCTAGCTCCTCCTTTACTGTACTGTAAAAGTCGTACTAAAGTGGCTTTAAAAAATTGGCCATACTGTGATTACCTGATTAATTGGGCTCGGCACCTTTTTTAGTATTGTCAAAATCGTACAAAAGTTGTAATAAAAGGTTAGAAACACTGCTACTACCAGGTAAAATGGGCTTGGAACTTCTGGGAATATTGTTAAATCCATCCAAAAGTGGCTATAAAACGTTGGCAATACTGTATGTGCATCAAAATGGCTATCTAGATCCGCCTTTACCGTAGTTATAAAAGTCGGCCAAAAGTGGCTATAAAACGTTGGCTATACTGTAATTACCAGATTAAATGGGCTAGGAACCTTTGTTAGTAAAGTCAAAATCGTACAAAAGTGATAATAAAAGGATGAAAACACTGCTACTACCAGATAAAAGGGGCTAGGAACTTTTGGGAATATTGCTAAATCCGTCCAAAAGTGGCTATAAAACGTTGGCAATACTGTATGTACATCAAAATGGCCATATAGCTACGCCTTTACCGTAAGTTAAAAGTCGACCAAAAGTGGCTATAAATCGTTGGCCACTCTGCAATTACCAGATTAAATGGGCTAGGAACCTTTGTTAGTATTGCCAAAATCGAGAAAACGTGGCTATAAAACGTTAGCAATACTGCAATTATCTGATTAAATGGGCTAGGAACCCTTGGTAGTATTGTCAAATACGTATAAAAGTGGTTATATAACACTATCAATACTGTATGTACAACGAAATGGCCGTCTAGCTCCTCCTTTACTGTACTGTAAAAGTCGTACTAAAGTGGCTATAAAAAATTGGCCATACTGTGATTACCTGATTAATTGGGCTCGGCACCTTTTTTGGTATTGTCAAAATCGTACAAAAGTTGTAATAAAAGGTTAGAAACACTGCTACTACCAGGTAAAATGGGCTTGGAACATCTGGGAATATTGTTAAATCCATCCAAAAGTGGCTATAAAACGTTGGCAATACTGTATGTGCATCAAAATGGCTATCTAGCTCCACCTTTACTGTAGTTATAAAAGTCGGCCAAAAGTGGCTATAAAACGTTGGCTATACTGTAATTACCAGATTAAATGGGCTAGGAACCTTTGTTAGTAAAGTCAAAATCGTAAAAAAGTGATAACAAAAGGATGAAAACACTGCTACTACCAGATAAAAGGGGCTAGGAATTTTTGGGAATATTGCTAAATCCGTCCAAAAGTGGCTATAAAACGTTGGCAATACTGTATGTACATCAAAATGGCCATATAGCTACGCCTTTACCGTAAGTTAAAAGTCGACCAAAAGTGGCTATAAATCGTTGGCCACTCTGCAATTACCAGATTAAATGGGCTAGGAACCTTTGTTAGTATTGCCAAAATCGAGAAAACGTGGCTATAAAACGTTAGCAATACTGCAATTATCTGATAAATGGGCTAGGAACCTTTGGTAGTATTGTCAAATACGTATAAAAGTGGTTATATAACACTATCAATACTGTATGTACAACGAAAGGGCCGTCTAGCTCCTCCTCTACTGTACTGTAAAAGTCGTACTAAAGTGGCTATAAAAAATTGGCCATACTGTGATTACCTGATTAATTGGGCTCGGCACCTTTTTTAGTATTGTCAAAATCGTACAAAAGTTGTAATAAAAGGTTAGAAACACTGCTACTACCAGGTAAAATGGGCTTGGAACTTCTGGGAATATTGTTAAATCCATCCAAAAGTGGCTATAAAACGTTGGCAATACTGTATGTGCATCAAAATGGCTATCTAGATCCGCCTTTACCGTAGTTATAAAAGTCGGCCAAAAGTGGCTATAAAACGTTGGCTACACTGTAATTACCAGATTAAATGGGCTAGGAACCTTTGTTAGTAAAGTCAAAATCGTACAAAAGTGATAATAAAAGGATGAAAACACTGCTACTACCAGATAAAAGGGGCTAGGAACTTTTGGGAATATTGCTAAATCCGTCCAAAAGTGGCTATAAAACGTTGGCAATACTGTATGTACATCAAAATGGCCATATAGCTACGCCTTTACCGTAAGTTAAAAGTCGACCAAAAGTGGCTATAAATCGTTGGCCACTCTGCAATTACCAGATTAAATGGGCTAGGAACCTTTGTTAGTATTGCCAAAATCGAGAAAACGTTGCTATAAAACGTTAGCAATACTCCAATTATCTGATTAAATGTGCTAGGAACCTTTGGTAGTTTTGTCAAATACGTATAAAAGTGGTTATATAACACTATCAATACTGTATGTACAACGAAATGGCCGTCTAGCTCCTCCTTTACTGCACTGTAAAAGTCGTACTAAAGTGGCTATAAAAAATTGGCCATACTGTGATTACCTGATTAATTGGGCTCGGCACCTCTTTTAGTATTGTCAAAATCGTACAAAAGTTGTAATAAAAGGTTAGAAACACTGCTACTACCAGGTAAAATGGGCTTGGAACTTCTGGGAATATTGTTAAATCCATCCAAAAGTGGCTATAAAACGTTGGCAATACTGTATGTGCATCAAAATGGCTATCTAGCTCCGCCTTTACCGTAGTTATAAAAGTCGGCCAAAAGTGGCTATAAAACGTTGGCTACACTGTAATTACCAGATTAAATGGGCTAGGAACCTTTGTTAGTAAAGTCAAAATCGTACAAAAGTGATAACAAAAGGATGAAAACACTGCTACTACCAGATAAAAGGGGCTAGGAACTTTTGGGAATATTGCTAAATCCGTCCAAAAGTGGCTATAAAACGTTGGCAATACTGTATGTACATCAAAATGGCCATATAGCTACGCCTTTACCGTAAGTTAAAAGTCGACCAAAAGTGGCTATAAATCGTTGGCCACTCTGCAATTACCAGATTAAATGGGCTAGGAACCTTTGTTAGTATTGCCAAAATCGAGAAAACGTGGCTATAAAACGTTAGCAATACTCCAATTATCTGATTAAATGTGCTAGGAACCTTTGGTAGTATTGTCAAATACGTATAAAAGTGGTTATATAACACTATCAATACTGTATGTACAACGAAATGGCCGTCTAGCTCCTCTTTTACTGTACTGTAAAAGTCGTACTAAAGTGGCTATAAAAAATTGGCCATACTGTGATTACCTGATTAATTGGGCTCGGCACCTTTTTTGGTATTGTCAAAATCGTACAAAAGTTGTAATAAAAGGTTAGGAACACTGCTACTGCCAGGTAAAAGGGGCTTGGAACTTCTGGGAATATTGTTAAATCCCCCCCTACAAAAGTGGCTATAAAACGTTGGCAATACTGTATGTGCATCAAAATGGCTATCTAGATCCGCCTTTACCGTAGTTATAAAAGTCGGCCAAAAGTGGCTATAAAACGTTGGCTACACTGTAATTACCAGATTAAATGGGCTAGGAACCTTTGTTAGTAATGTCAAAATCGTACAAAAGTGATAACAAAAGGATGAAAACACTGCTACTACCAGATAAAAGGGGCTAGGAACTTTTGGGAATATTGCTAAATCCGTCCAAAAGTGGCTATAAAACGTTGGCAATACTGTATGTACATCAAAATGGCCATATAGCTACGCCTTTACCGTAAGTTAAAAGTCGACCAAAAGTGGCTATAAATCGTTGGCCACTCTGCAATTACCAGATTAAATGGGCTAGGAACCTTTGTTAGTATTGCCAAAATCGAGAAAACGTTGCTATAAAACGTTAGCAATACTCCAATTATCTGATTAAATGTGCTAGGAACCTTTGGTAGTATTGTCAAATACGTTTAAAAGTGGTTATATAACACTATCAATACTGTATGTACAACGAAATGGCCGTCTAGCTCCTCCTTTACTGTACTGTAAAAGTCGTACTAAAGTGGCTATAAAAAATTGGCCATACTGTGATTACCTGATTAATTGGGCTCGGCACCTTTTTTGGTATTGTCAAAATCGTACAAAAGTTGTAATAAAAGGTTAGAAACACTGCTACTACCAGGTAAAATGGGCTTGGAACTTCTGGGAATATTGTTAAATCCATCCAAAAGTGGCTATAAAACGTTGGCAATACTGTATGTGCATCAAAATGGCTATCTAGATCCGCCTTTACCGTAGTTATAAAAGTCGGCCAAAAGTGGCTATAAAACGTTGGCTACACTGTAATTACCAGATTAAATGGGCTAGGAACCTTTGTTAGTAAAGTCAAAATCGTACAAAAGTGATAATAAAAGGATGAAAACACTGCTACTACCAGATAAAAGGGGCTAGGAACTTTTGGGAATATTGCTAAATCCGTCCAAAAGTGGCTATAAAACGTTGGCAATACTGTATGTACATCAAAATGGCCATATAGCTACGCCTTTACCGTAAGTTAAAAGTCGACCAAAAGTGGCTATAAATCGTTGGCCACTCTGCAATTACCAGATTAAATGGGCTAGGAACCTTTGTTAGTATTGCCAAAATCGAGAAAACGTGGCTATAAAACGTTAGCAATACTGCAATTATCTGATTAAATGTGCTAGGAACCTTTGGTAGTATTGTCAAATACGTTTAAAAGTGGTTATATAACACTATCAATACTGTATGTACAACGAAATGGCCGTCTAGCTCCTCTTTTACTGTACTGTAAAAGTCGTACTAAAGTGGCTATAAAAAATTGGCCATACTGTGATTACCTGATTAATTGGGCTCGGCACCTTTTTTGGTATTGTCAAAATCGTACAAAAGTTGTAATAAAAGGTTAGAAACACTGCTACTACCAGGTAAAATGGGCTTGGAACTTCTGGGAATATTGTTAAATCCATCCAAAAGTGGCCATAAAACGTTAGCAATATTGTATGTGCATCAAAATAACTATCTAGCTCCGACTTTACCGTAGTTATAAAAGTCGGCCAAAAGTGGCTATAAAACGTTGGCTACACTGTAATTACCAAATTAAATGGGCTAGGAACCTTTGTTAGTAAAGTCAAAATCGAACAAAAGTGATAATAAAGGGATGAAAAAACTGCTACTACCAGATAAAAGGGGCTAGGAACTTTTGGGAATATTGTTAAATCCGTCCAAAAATAGCTATAAAACGTTGGCAATGCTGAATGTACATCAAAATGGCTATCTAGATCCGCCTTTACCGTAGTTATAAAAGTCGGCCAAAAGTGGCTATAAAACGTTGGCTACACTGTAATTACCAGATTAAATAGGCTAGGAACCTTTGTTAGTAAAGTCAAAAATTGTACAAGAGTGATAATAAAAGGATAAAAACACTGCTACTACCAGATAAATGGGGCTAGGAACTTTTGGGAATATTACTAAATCCGTCCAAAAGTGGCTATAAAACGTTGGCAATACTGTATGTACATCAAAATGGCCATATAGCTACGCCTTTACCGTAAGTTAAAAGTCGACCAAAAGTGGCTATAAATCGTTGGCCACTCTGCAATTACCAGATTAAGTGGGCTAGGAACCTTTGTTAGTATTGCCAAAATCGAGAAAACGTGGCTATAAAACGTTAGCAATACTGCAATTATCTGATTAAATAGGCTAGAAACCTTTGGTAGTTTTGTCAAATACGTATAAAAGTGGTTATATAACACTATCAATACTGTATGTACAACGAAATGGCCGTCTAGCTCCTCCTTTACTGCACTGTAAAAGTCGTACTAAAGTGGCTATAAAAAATTGGCCATACTGTGATTACCTGATTAATTGGGCTCGGCACCTTTTTTAGTATTGTCAAAATCGTACAAAAGTTTTAATAAAAGGTTAGAAACACTGCTACTACCAGGTAAACTGGGCTTGGAACTTCTGGGAATATTGTTAAATCCATCCAAAAGTGGCTATAAAACGTTGACAATACTGTATGTGCATCAAAATGGCTATCTAGATCCCCCTTTACCGTAGTTATAAAAGTCGGCCAAAAGTGGCTATAAAACGTTGGCTACACTGTAATTACCAGATTAAATGGGCTAGGAACCTTTGTTAGTAAAGTCAAAATCGTACAAAAGTGATAATAAAGGGTTGTAAAAACTGCTACTACCAGATAAAAGGGGCTAGAAACTTTTGGGAATATTGTTAAATCCGTCCAAAAATAGCTATAAAACGTTGGCAATGTAGAATGTACATCAAAATGGCTATCTAGATCCGCCTTTACCATAGTTATAAAAGTCGGCCAAAAGTGGCTATAAAACGTTGGCTACACTGTAATTACCAGATTAAATGGGCTAGGGACCTTTGTTAGTAAAGTCAAAAATTGTACAAAAGTAATAATAAAAGGATGAAAACACTGCTACTACCAGATAAATGGGGCTAGGAACTTTTGGGAATATTGCTAAATCCGTCCAAAAGTGGCTATAAAACGTTGGCAATACTGTATGTACATCAAAATGGCCATATAGCTACGCCTTTACCGTAAGTTAAAAGTTGACCAAAAGTGGCTATAAATCGTTGGCCACTCTGCAATTACCAGATTAAATGGGCTGGGAACATTTGTTAGTATTGCCAAAATCGAGAAAACGTGGCTATAAAACGTTAGCAATACTGCAATTATCTGATTAAATGGGCTAGGAACCTTTGGTAGTATTGTCAAATACGTATAAAAGTGGTTATATAACACTATCAATACTGTATGTACAACGAAATGGCCGTCTAGCTCCTCCTTTACTGTACTGTAAAAGTCGTACTAAACTGGCTATAAAAAATTGGCCATACTGTGATTACCTTATTAATTGGGCTCGGCACCTTTTTTAGTATTGTCAAAATCGTACAAAAGGTGTAATAAAAGGTTAGAAACACTGCTACTACCAGGTAAACTGGGCTTGGAACTTCTGGGAATATTGTTAAATCCATCCAAAAGTGGCTATAAAACGTTGACAATACTGTATGTGCATCAAAATGGCTATCTAGATCCCCCTTTACCGTAGTTATAAAAGTCGGCCAAAAGTAGCTATAAAACGTTGGCTACACTGTAATTACCAGATTAAATAGGCTAGGACCTTTGTTAGTAAAGTCAAAACCGTACAAAAGTGATAATAAAAGGATGAAAACAATGCTACTACCAGATAAAAGGGGCTAGGAACTTTTGGGAATATTGCTAAATCCGTCCTAAAGTGGCTATAAAACGTTGGCAAAACTGTATGTACATCAAAATGGCCATATAGCTACGCCTTTACCGTAAGTTAAAAGTCGACCAAAAGTGGCTATAAATAGTTGGCCACTCTGCAATTACCAGATTAAATGGGCTAGGAACCTTTGTTAGTATTGCCAAAATCGAGAAAACGTGGCTATAAAACGTTAGCAATACTGCAATTATCTGATTAAATGGGCTAAGAACCTTTGGTAGTATTGTCAAATACGTATAAAAGTGGTTATATAAAACTATAAATACTGTATGTACAACGAAATGGCCATCTAGCTCCTCCTTTACTGTACTGTAAAAGTCGTACTAAAGTGGCTATAAAAAATTGGCCATACTGTGATTACCAGATTAATTGGGCTCGGCACCTTTTTTAGTATTGTCAAAATCGTACAAAAGTTGTAATAAAAGGTTAGAAACACTGCTACTACCAGGTAAAATGGGCTTGGAACTTCTGGGAATATTGTTAAATCCATCCAAAAGTGGCTATAAAACGTTGGCAATACTGTATGTGCATCAAAATGGCTATCTAGCTCCGCCTTTACCGTAGTTATAAAAGTCGGCCAAAAGTGGCTATAAAACGTTGGCTACACTGTAATTACCAGATTAAATGGGCTAGGAACCTTTGTTAGTAAAGTCAAAATCGTACAAAAGTGATAATAAAAGGATGAAAACATTGCTACTACCAGATAAAAGGGGCTAGGAACTTTTGGGAATATTGCTAAATCCGTCCAAAAGTATCTATAAAACGTTGGCAATACTGTATGTACATCAAAATGGCCATATAGCTACGCCTTTACCGTAAGTTAAAAGTCAACCAAAAGTGGCTATAAATCGTTGGCCACTCTGCAATTACCAGATTAAATGGGCTAGGAACCTTTGTTAATATTGCCAAAATCGAGAAAACGTGGCTATAAAACGTTAGCAATACTGCAATTATCTGATTAAATGGGCTAGAAACCTTTGGTAGTATTGTCAAATACGTATAAAAGTAGTTATATAACACTATCAATACTGTATGTACAACGAAATGGCAGTCTAGCTCCTCCTTTACTGTACTGTAAAAGTCTTACTAAAGTGGCTATAAAAAATTGGCCATACTGTGATTACCTGATTAATTGGGCTCGGCACCTTTTTTAGTATTGTCAAAATCATACAAAAGTTGTAAAAAAAGGTTAGAAACACTGCTACTACCAGGTAAACTGGGCTAGGAACTCTTGGGAATATTGTTAAATCCGTCCAAAAGTGGCTATAAAACATTGGCAATACTGTATGTACATTATAATGGCTATCTAGCTCCGCCTTTACCGTACTTTATAAGTCAGCCAAAAGTAGCTATGAAACGTTGGCAACACTGCAATTACCAGATTAAATGGGCTAGGAACCTTTGTTAGTATTGCTAAAATCGTGAAAATGTAGCTATAAAATGTTAGCAATACTACAATTATCAGATTAAATGGGCTAGGAATCTTTTGTAGTAGTGTCAAATATGTTAAAAGGGTGGTTATAAAACACTGGCAATACTGTATGTACAACGAAATGGCAGTCCAGCTCCTCCTTTACTGTACTGCAAAAGTCGTACTAAATTAAAGTGGCTATAAAACATTGGCTATGCTGTAGTTACCAGATTAATTGGGGTAGGCACCTTTGTTAGCATTGTCAAAATCATGCAAAGGTGGAAAAAAAAATGGAAACACTGCTACTACAAGTTAAAATGGGCTAGGAACTTTTGGGAATATTCTTAAATCCATCCAAAAGTGGCTATAAAACGTTAGCAATACTGTATGTACATCAAAATGGCCATATAGCTATGCCTTTACAGTACTTTAAAAGTCGACCAAAAGTGGCTATAAATCGTTAGCCATACTGCAATTACCAGATTAAATGGACTAGGACCCTTTGTTACTAAAGTCAAAATCGAGAAAACGTGGCTATAAAACGTAAGCAATACTGCAATTATCAGATTAAATGGGCTAGGAACCTTTGGTAGTATTGTCAAATACGTTTAAAAGTGGTTATATAACACTATCAATACTGTATGTACAACGAAATGGCCGTCTAGCTCCTCCTTTACTGTACTGTATATGTCGTACTAAAGTGGCTATAAAACATTGGCCATACTGTAACTACCAGATTAATTGGGCTAGGCACCTTTGTTAGTATTGTCAAAATCATACAAAAGTTGTAAAAAAAGGTTAAAAACACTGCTACTACCAGGTAAAATGGGCTAGGAACTTTTGGGAATATTCTTAAATCCATCCAAAAGTGGCTATAAAACGTTAGCAATACTGTATGTACATCAAAATGGCCATATAGCTATGCCTTTACAGTACTTTAAAAGTCGACCAAAAGTGGCTATAAATCGTTAGCCATACTGCAATTACCAGATTAAATGGACTAGGACCCTTTGTTACTAAAGTCAAAATCGAGAAAACGTAGCTATAAAACGTAAGCAATACTGCAATTATCAGATTAAATGGGCTAGGAACCTTTGGTAGTATTGTCAAATACGTTTAAAAGTGGTTATATAACACTATCAATACTGTATGTACAACGAAATGGCCGTCTAGCTCCTCCTTTACTGTACTGTATATGTCGTACTAAAGTGGCTATAAAACATTGGCCATACTGTAACTACCAGATTAATTGGGCTAGGCACCTTTGTTAGTATTGTCAAAATCATACAAAAGTTGTAAAAAAAGGTTAAAAACACTGCTACTACCAGGTAAAATGGGCTTGAAACTTTTGGGAATATTGTTAAATCCATCCAAAAGTGGCTATAAAACATTGGCAATACTGTATGTACATCAAAATGGCCATATAGCTACGCCTTTACATTAAGTTAAAAGTCGACCAAAAGTGGCTATAAATCGTTGGCCACATTGCAATTACCAGATTAATTGGGCTAGGAACATTTGTTAGTATTGCCAAAATCGAGAAAACGTGGCTATAAAACGTTAGCAATACTGCAATTATCTGATTAAATGGGCTAGGAACCTTTGGTAGTATTGTCAAATACGTATAAAAGTGGTTATATAACACTATCAATACTGTATGTACAACGAAATGGCCGTCTAGCTCCTCCATTACTGTACTGTAATAGTCGTACTAAAGTGGCTATAAAAAATTGGCCATACTGTGATTACCTGATTAATTGGGCTCGGCACCTTTATTAGTATTGTCAAAATCGTACAAAAGTTGTAATAAAAGGTTAGATACACTGCTACTACCAGGTAAAATGGGCTTGGAACTTCTGGGAATATTGTTAAATCCATCCAAAAAAGGCTATAAAACGTTGGCAATACTGTATGTACATCAAAATGGCCATATAGCTACGCCTTTACCGTAAGTTAAAAGTCGACCAAAAGTGGCTATAAATCGTTGGCCACTCTGCAATTACCAGATTAAATGGGCTAGGAACCTTTGTTAATATTGCCAAAATCGAGAAAACGTGGCTATAAAACGTTAGCAATACTGCAATTTTCTGATTAAATTGGCTAGGAACCTTTGTTAGTATTGTCAAATACGTATAAAAGTGGTTATATAACACTATCAATACTGTATGTACAACGAAATGGCCGTCTAGCTCCTCCTTTAGTGTACTGTAAAAGTCTTACTAAAGTGGCTATAAAAAATTGGCCATACTGTGATTACCAGATTAATTGGGCTCGGCACCTTTTTTAGTATTGTCAAAATCGTACAAAAGTTGTAAAAAAAGGTTAAAAACACTGCTACTACCAGGTAAAATGGGCTTGAAACTTCTGGGAATATTGTTAAATCCATCCAAAAGTGGCTATAAAACGTTGGCAATACTGTATGTACATCAAAATGGCCATATAGCTACGCCTTTACCGGACGTTAAAAGTCGACCAAAAATGGCTATAAATCGTTGGCCACATTGCAATTACCAGATTAATTGGGCTAGGAACATTTGTTAATATTGCCAAAATCGAGAAAACGTGGCTATAAAACGTTAGCAATACTACAATTATCTGATTAAATGGGCTAGGAACCTTTGGTAGTATTGTCAAATACGTATTAAAGTGGTTATATAACACTATCAATACTGTATGTACAACGAAATGGCCGTCTAGCTCCTCCTTTACTGTACTGTAAAAGTCGTACTAAAGTGGCTATAAAAAATTGGCCATACTGTGATTACCTGATTAATTGGGCTCGGCACCTTTTTTAGTATTGTCAAAATCGTACAAAAGTTGTAATAAAAGGTTAGAAACACTGCTACTACCAGGTAAAATGGGCTTGGAACTTCTGGGAATATTGTTAAATCCATCCAAAAGTGGCTATAAAATGTTGGCAATACTGTATGTGCATCAAAATGGCTATCTAGATCCGCCTTTACCGTAGTTATAAAAGTCTCCAAAAGTGGCTATAAAACTTTGGCTACACTGTAATTACCAGATTAAATGGGCTAGGAACCTTTGTTAGTAAAGTCAAAATCGTACAAAAGTGATAATAAAAGGATGAAAACACTGCTACTACCAGATAAAAGGGGCTAGGAACTTTTGGGAATATTGCTAAATCCGTCCAAAAGTGGCTATAAAACGTTGGCAATACTGTATGTACATCAAAATGGCCATATAGCTACGCCTTTACCGTAAGTTAAAAGTCGACCAAAAGTGGCTATAAATCGTTGGCCACTCTGCAATTACCAGATTAAATGGGCTAGGAACATTTGTTAGTATTGCCAAAATCGAGAAAACGTGGCTATAAAACGTTAGCAATACTGCAATTATCTGATTAAATGGGCTAGGAACCTTTGGTAGTATTGTCAAATACGTATAAAAGTGGTTATATAACACTATCAATACTGTATGTACAACGAAATGGCCGTCTAGCTCCTCCTTTACTGTACTGTAAAAGTCGTACTAAAGTGGCTATAAAAAATTGGCCATACTGTGATTACCTGATTAATTGGGCTCGGTACCTTTTTTAGTATTGTCAAAATCGTACAAAAGTTGTAATAAAAGGTTAGAAACACTGCTACTACCAGGTAAAATGGGTTCGGAACTTCTGGGAATATTGTTAAATCCATCCAAAAGTGGCTATAAAACGTTGGCAATACTGTATGTGCATCAAAATGGCTATCTAGATCCGCCTTTACTGTAGTTATAAAAGTCGGCCAAAAGTGGCTATAAAACGTTGGCTACACTGTAATTACCAGATTAAATGGGCTAGGAACCTTTGTTAGTAAAGTCAAGATCGTACAAAAGTTATAATAAAAGGATGAAAACACTGCTACTACCAGATAAAATGGGCTAGGAACTTTTGGGAATATTGCTAAATCCGTCCAAAAGTGGCTATAAAACGTTGGCAATACTGTATGTACATCAAAATGGCCATATAGCTACGCCTTTACCGTAAGTTAAAAGTCGACCAAAAGTGGCTATAAAACGTTAGCCATACTGCAATTACCAGATTAAATGGACTAGGACCCTTTGTTACTAAAGTCAAAATCGAGAAAACGTGGCTATAAAACGTAAGCAATACTGCAATTATCTGATTAAATGGGCTAGGAACCTTTGGTAGTACTGTCAAATACGTTTAAAAGTGGTTATATAACACTCTCAATATTGTATGTACAACGAAATGGCCGTCTAGTTCCTCCTTTACTGTACTGTAAAAGTCGTACTAAAGTGGCTATAAAAAATTGGCCATACTGTGATTACCTGATTAATTGGGCTCGGCACCTTTTTTAGTATTGTCAAAATCGTACAAAAGTTGTAATAAAAGGTTAGAAACACTGCTACTACCAGGTAAAATGGGCTTGGAACTTCTGGGAATATTGTTAAATCCATCCAAAAGTGGCTATAAAACGTTGGCAATACTGTATGTGCATCAAAATGGCTATCTAGATCCGCCTTTACCGTAGTTATAAAAGTCTCCAAAAGTGGCTATAAAACTTTGGCTACACTGTAATTACCAGATTAAATGGGCTAGGAACCTTTGTTAGTAAAGTCAAAATCGTACAAAAGTGATAATAAAAGGATGAAAACACTGCTACTACCAGATAAAAGGGGCTAGGAACTTTTGGGAATATTGCTAAATCCGTCCAAAAGTGGCTATAAAACGTTGGCAATACTGTATGTACATCAAAATGGCCATATAGCTACGCCTTTACCGTAAGTTAAAAGTCGACCAAAAGTGGCTATAAATCGTTGGCCACTCTGCAATTACCAGATTAAATGGGCTAGGAACATTTGTTAGTATTGCCAAAATCGAGAAAACGTGGCTATAAAACGTTAGCAATACTGCAATTATCTGATTAAATGGGCTAGGAACCTTTGGTAGTATTGTCAAATACGTATAAAAGTGGTTATATAACACTATCAATACTGTATGTACAACGAAATGGCCGTCTAGCTCCTCCTTTACTGTACTGTAAAAGTCGTACTAAAGTGGCTATAAAAAATTGGCCATACTGTGATTACCTGATTAATTGGGCTCGGCACCTGTTTTAGTATTGTCAAAATCGTACAAAAGTTGTAATAAAAGGTTAGAAACACTGCTACTACCAGGTAAAATGGGCTTGGAACTTCTGGGAATATTGCTAAATCCGTCCAAAAGTGGCTATAAAACGTTAGCAATACTGTATGTACATCAAAATGGCCATATAGCTACGCCTTTACCGTACGTTAAAAGTCGACCAAAAGTGGCTATAAATCGTTGGCCACTCTGCAATTACCAGATTAAATGGGCTAGGAACCTTTGTTAGTATTGCCAAAATCGAGAAAACGTGGCTATAAACGTTAGCAATACTGCAATTATCTGATTAAATGGGCTAGGAACCTTTGGTAGTATTGTCAAATACGTATAAAAGTGGTTATATAACACTATCAATACTGTATGTACAACGAAATGGCCGTCTAGCTCCTCCTTTACTGTACTGTAAAAGTCGTACTAAAGTGGCTATAAAAAATTGGCCATACTGTGATTACCTGATTAATTGGGCTCGGCACCTTTTTTAGTATTGTCAAAATCGTACAAAAGTTGTAATAAAAGGTTAGAAACACTGCTACTACCAGGTAAAATGGGCTTGGAACTTCTGGGAATATTGTTAAATCCGTCCAAAAGTGGCTATAAAACGTTGGCAATACTGTATGTGCATCAAAATGGCTATCTAGATCCGCCTTTACCGTAGTTATAAAAATCGGCCAAAAGTGGCTATAAAACGTTGGCAACACTGTAATATAGAGATATAATCGGCTAGGAACCATTGTTAGTAATGTCAAAATTGTACAACAGTGATAATAAAAGGATGAAAACACTGCTACTACCAGATAAAAGGGGCTAGGAACTTTTGGGAATATTGTTAAATCCTTTCAAAAGTGGCTATAAAACGTTGGAAATACTGTATGTACATCAAAATGGCCATATAGCTACGCCTTTACCGTAAGTTAAAAGTCGACCAAAAGTGGCTATAAATCGTTGGCCACACTGCAATTACCTGATTAAATGGGCTAGGAACCTTTGTTAGTATTGCCAAAATCGAGAAAACGTGGCTATAAAACGTTAGCAATACTCCAATTATCTGATTAAATGGGCTAGGAACCTTTGGTAGTATTGTCAAATACGTATAAAAGTGGTTATATAACACTATCAATACTGTATGTACAACGAAATGGCCGTCTAGCTCCTCCTTTACTGTACTGTAAAAGTCGTACTAAAGTGGCTATAAAAAATTGGCCATACTGTGATTACCTGATTAATTGGGCTCGGCACCTTTTTTAGTATTGTCAAAATCGTACAAAAGTTGTAATAAAAGGTTAGAAACACTGCTACTACCAGGTAAAATGGGCTTGGAACTTCTGGGAATATTGTTAAATCCATCCAAAAGTGGCTATAAAACGTTGGCAATACTGTATGTGCATCAAAATGGCTATCTAGCTCCGCCTTTACCGTAGTTATAAAAGTCGGCCAAAAGTGGCTATAAAACGTTGGCTACACTGTAATTACCAGATTAAATCGGCTAGGAACCCTTGTTAGTAAAGTCAAAATCGTACAAAAGTGATAATAAAAGGATGAAAACACTGCTACTACCAGATAAAAGGGGCTAGGAACTTTTGGGAATATTGTTAAATCCGTCCAAAAGTGGCTATAAAACGTTGGCAATACTGTATGTACATCAAAATGGCCATATAGCTACGCCTTTACCGTAAGTTAAAAGTCGACCAAAAGTGGCTATAAATCGTTGGCCACACTGCAATTACCAGATTAAATGGGCTAGGAACCTTTGTTAGTATTGCCAAAATCGAGAAAACGTGGCTATAAAACGTTAGCAATACTGCAATTATCTGATTAAATGGGCTAGGAACCTTTGGTAGTATTGTCAAATACGTATAAAAGTGGTTATATAACACTATCAATACTGTATGTACAACGAAATGGCCGTCTAGCTCCTCCTTTACTGTACTGTAAAAGTCGTACTAAAGTGGCTATAAAAAATTAGCCATACTGTGATTACCTGATTAATTGGGCTTGGCACCATTTTTAGTATTGTCAAAATCGTACAAAAGTTGTAATAAAAGGTTAGAAACACTGCTACTACCAGGTAAAATGGGCTTGGAACTTCTGGGAATATTGTTAAATCCGTCCAAAAGTGGCTATAAAACATTGGCAATACTGTATGTACATCATAATGGCTATCTAGCTCCGCCTTTACCGTACTTTATAAGTCGGCCAAAAGTAGCTATGAAACGTTGGCAACACTGCAATTACCAGATTAAATGGGCTAGGAACCTTTGTTAGTATTGCTAAAATCGTGAAAATGTGGCTATAAAATGTTAGCAATACTACAATTATCAGATTAAATGGGCTAGGAATATTTTGTAGTAGTGTCAAATATGTTAAAAACGTGGTTATAAAACACTGGCAATACTGTATGTACAACAAAATGGCAGTCTAGCTCCTCCTTTACTGTACTGCAAAAGTCGTACTAAAGTGGCTATAAAAAATTGGCCATACTGTGATTACCTGATTAATTGGGCTCGGCACCTTTTTTAGTATTGTCAAAATCGTACAAAAGTTGTAATAAAAGGTTAGAAACACTGCTACTACCAGGTAAAATGGGCTTGGAACTTCTGGGAATATTGTTAAATCCGTCCAAAAGTGGCTATAAAACGTTAGCAATACTGTATGTACATCAAAATGGCCATATAGCTATGCCTTTACAGTACTTTAAAAGTCGACCAAAAGTGGCTATAAATCGTTAGCCATACTGCAATTACCAGATTAGGACCTAGGACCCTTTGTTACTAAAGTCAAAATCGAGAAAACGTGGCTATAAAACGTAAGCAATACTGCAATTATCAGATTAAATGGGCTAGGAACCTTTGGTAGTACTGTCAAATACGTTTAAAAGACGTTATATAACACTATCAATATTGTATGTACAACGAAATGGCCGTCTAGCTCCACCTTTACTGTACTGTAAAAGTCGTACTAAAGTGGCTATAAAAAATTGGCCATACTGTGATTACCTGATTAATTGGGCTCGGCACCTTTTTTAGTATTGTCAAAATCGTACAAAAGTTGTAATAAAAGGTTAGAAACACTGCTACTACCAGGTAAAATGGGCTTGGAACTTCTGGGAATATTGTTAAATCCGTCCAAAAGTGGCTATAAAACGTTGGCAATATTGTATGTGCATCAAAATGGCTATCTAGCTCCGCCTTTACCGTAGTTATAAAAATCGGCCAAAAGTGGCTATAAAACGTTGGCTACACTGTAATTACCAGATTAAATGGGCTAGGAACCTTTGTTAGTAAAGTCAAAATCGTACAAAAGTGATAATAAAAGGATGAAAACACTGCTACTACCAGATAAAAGGGGCTAGGAACTTTTGGGAATATTGCTAAATCCGTCCAAAAGTGGCTATAAAACGTTGGCAAAACCGTCTTTACATCAAAATGGCCATATAGCTACGCCTTTACCGTAAGTTTAAAGTCGACCAAAAGTGGCTATAAATCGTTGGCCACACTGCAATTACCAGATTAAATGGGCTAGGAACCTTTGTTAGTATTGCCAAAATCGAGAAAACGTGGCTATAAAACGTTAGCAATACTGCAATTATCTGATTAAATGGGCTAGGAACCTTTGGTAGTATTGTCAAATACGTATAAAAGTGGTTATATAACACTATCAATACTGTATGTACAACGAAATGGCCTTCTAGCTCCACCTTTACTGTACTGTAAAAGTCGTACTAAAGTGGCTATAAAAAATTGGCCATACTGTGATTACTTGATTAATTGGGCTCGGCACCTTTTTTAGTATTGTCAAAATCGTACAAAAGTTGTAATAAAAGGTTAGAAACACTGCTACTACCAGGTAAAATGGGCTTGGAACTTCTGGGAATATTGTTAAATCCGTCCAAAAGTGGCTATAAAACGTTGGCAATATTGTATGTGCATCAAAATGGCTATCTAGCTCCGCCCTTACCGTAGTTAAAAAAAATCGGCCAAAAGTGGCTATAAAACGTTGGCTACACTGTAATTACCAGATTAAATCGGCTAGGAACCTTTGTTAGTAAAGTCAAAATCGTACAAAAGTGATAATAAAAGGATGAAAACACTGCTACTACCAGATAAAAGGGGCTAGGAACTTTTGGGAATATTGCTAAATCCGTCCAAAAGTGGCTATAAAACGTTGGCAAAACCGTCTTTACATCAAAATGGCCATATAGCTACGCCTTTACCGTAAGTTTAAAGTCGACCAAAAGTGGCTATAAATCGTTGGCCACACTGCAATTACCAGATTAAATGGGCTAGGAACCTTTGTTAGTATTGCCAAAATCGAGAAAACGTGGCTATAAAACGTTAGCAATACTGCAATTATCTGATTAAATGGGCTAGGAACCTTTGGTAGTATTGTCAAATACGTATAAAAGTGGTTATATAACACTATCAATACTGTATGTACAACGAAATGGCCGTCTAGCTCCACCTTTACTGTACTGTAAATGTCGTACTAAAGTGGCTATAAAAAATTGGCCATACTGTGATTACTTGATTAATTGGGCTCGGCACCTTTTTTAGTATTGTCAAAATCGTACAAAAGTTGTAATAAAAGGTTAGAAACACTGCTTTTACCAGGTAAAATGGGCTTGGAACTTCTGGGAATATTGTTAAATCCATCCAAAAGTGGCTATAAAACGTTGGCAATACTGTATGTGCATCAAAATAGCTATCTAGATCTGCCTCTACCGTAGTTATAAAAGTCGGCCAAAAGTGGCTATAAAACGTTAGCTACACTGTAATTACCAGATTAAATGGGCTAGGAACCTTTGTTAGTAATGTCAAAATCGTACAAAAGTGATAATAAAAGGATGAAAACACTGCTACTACCAGATAAAAGGGGCTAAGAACTTTTGGGAATATTGCTAAATCCGTCCCAAAGTGGCTATAAAACGTTGGCAATACTGTATGTACATCAAAATGGCCATATAGCTACGCCTTTACCGTAAGTTAAAAGTCGACCAAAAGTGGCTCTAAATCGTTGGCCACTCTGCAATTACCAGATTAAATGGGCTAGGAACCTTTGTTAATATTGCCAAAATCGAGAAAATGTGGCTATAAAACGTTAGCAATACTGCAATTATCTGATTAAATGGGCTAGGAACCTTTGGTAGTATTGTCAAATATGTATAAAAGTGGTTATATAACACTATCAATACTGTATGTACAACGAAATGGCCGTCTAGCTCCTCCTTTACTGAACTGTAAAAGTCATACTAAAGTGGCTATAAAAAATTGGTCATACTGTGATTACCTGATTAATTGGGCTCGGCACCTATTTTAGTATTGTCAAAATCATACAAAAGTTGTAATAAAAGGTTAGAAACACTGCTACTACCAGGTAAAATGGGCTTGGAACTTCTGGGAATATTGTTAAATCCGTCCAAAAGTGGCTATAAAACGTTGGCAATACTGTATGTGCATAAAATGGCTATCTAGATCCGCCTTTACCGTAGTTATAAAAATCGGCCAAAAGTGGCTATAAAACGTTGGCAACACTGTAATTACCAGATTAAATCGGCTAGGAACCATTGTTAGTAATGTCAAAATCGTACAAAAGTAATAATAAAAGGATGAAAACACTGCTACTACCAGATAAAAGGGGCTAGGAACTTTTGGGAATATTGTTAAATCCTTCCAAAAGTGGCTATAAAACGTTGGCAATACTGTATGTACATCAAAATGGCCATATAGCTACGCCTTTACCGTAAGTTAAAAGTCGACCAAAAGTGGCTATAAATCGTTGGCCACACTGCAATTACCAGATTAAATGGGCTAGGAACCTTTGTTACTATTGCCAAAATCGAGAAAACGTGGCTATAAAACGTTAGCAATACTGCAATTATCTGATTAAATGGGCTAAGAACCTTTGGTAGTATTGTCAAATACGTATAAAAGTGGTTATATAACACTATCAATACGGTATGTACAACGAAATAGCCGTCTAGCTCCTCCTTTACTGTACTGTAAAAGTCGTACTAAAGTGGCTATAAAAAATTGGCCATACTGTGATTACCTGATTAATTGGGCTCGGCACCTTTGTTAGTAAAGTCAAAGTCGTACAAAAGTGATAATAAAAGGATGAAAACACTGCTACTACCAGATAAAAGAGGCTAGGAACTTTTGGGAATATTGTTTAATCCGTCCAAAAGTGGCTATAAAACGTTGGCAATACTGTATGTACATCAAAATGGCCATATAGCTACGCCTTTATCGTACGTTAAAAGTCGACCAAAAGTGCCTATAAAACGTTGGCCACACTGCAATTACCAGATTAAATGGGCTAGGAACCTTTGTTAGTATTGCCAAAATCGAGAAAACGTGGCTATAAAACGTTAGCAATACTGCAATTATCTGATTAAATGGGCTAGGAATCTTTAGTAGTATTGTCAAATATGTTAAAAAGTGGTTATAAAACACTGGCAATACTGTATGTACAACGAAATGGCCATCTAGCTCCTCCTTTACTGTACCTTAAAAGTCATCCAAAAGTGGCTATAAAACATTGGGAACACTGTAATTTCCAAATTAAATGGGCTAGTAACCTTTATTAGTATGGTCAAAATCGTGCAAAAGTGGAAATAAAAGGTTGGAAACACAGCTACTAAAATACTGTATATACAACAAAATAGCTGTCTAGCTTTGCCTTTACTGTACTGTAAAAGTCGTCTTTAAGTGGCTATAAAATGTTGGCTAGACTACAATTATCAGATTAAATGGGCTAGGAACCTTTAATAGTATTGCCAAATACTTTTAAAAGTGGTTATATAACACTACCAATACTGTATGTACAACGAAATGGCCGTCTAACTCCTCCTTTACTGTACTGTAAAATCGTACTAAAGTGGCTATAAAAAATTGGCCATACTGTGATTACCTGATTAATTGGGCTCGGCACCTTTTTTAGTATTGTCAGAATCGTACAAAAGTTGTAATAAAAGGTTAGAAACACTGCTACTACCAGGTAAAATGGGCTTGGAACTTTTGGGAATATTGTTAAATTCGTCAAAAAGTGGCTATAAAACGTTGGCAATATTGTATGTGCATCAAAATGGCTATCTAGCTACGCCTTTACCGTACGTTAAAAGTCGACCAAAAGTGGCTATAAAACGTTGGCTACACTGTAATTACCAGATTAAATGGGCTAGGAACCTTTGTTAGTAAAGTCAAAATCGTACAAAAGTGATAATAATAAAAAATACTGTATGTACAACGAAATGGCACATCTAGCTCCTCCTTTACTGTACCTTAAAAGTCATCCAAGAGTGGCTATAAATTATTGGGAATACTGTAATTTCCAATTTAAATGGGCTAGTAACCTTTATTTGTATGGTCAAAGTCGTGCAAAAGTGGTAATAAAAGGTTGGAAACACAGCTACTACAATACTGTATATACAACAAAATAGCTGTCTAGCTTTGCCTTTACTGTACTGTAAAAGTCGTCCTTAAGTGGCTATAAAATGTTGGCTAGACTACAATTATCAGATTAAATGGGCTAGGAACCTTTAGTAGTATTGTCAAATACGTTTAAAAGTGGTTATATAACACTATCAATATTGTATGTGCATCAAAATGGCTATCTTGCTCAGCCTTTACCGTAGTTATAAAATCGGCCAAAAGTGGCTATAAAACGTTGGCTACACTGTAATTAACAGATTAAATGGGCTAGGAACCTTTGTTAGTAAAGTCAAAATCGTACAAAAGTGATAATAAAAGGATGAAAACACTGCTACTACTGTATGTACAACGAAATGGCCGTCTAGCTCCTCCTTTACTGTACTGTAAAAATCGTTCTAAAGTGGCTATAAACAATTGGCCATACTGTGATTACTTGATTAATTGGGCTCGGCACCTTTTTTAGTATTGTCAAAATCGTAAGGTTAGAAACACTGCTACTACCAGGTAAAATGGGTTTGGAACTTCTGGGAATATTGTTAAATCCGTCCAAAAGTGGCTATAAAACGTTGGCAATATTGTATGTGCATCAAAATGGCTATCTAGATCCGCCTTTACCGTTGATATAAAAGTTGGCCAAAAGTGGCTATAAAACGTTGGCTACACTGTAATTACCAGATTAAATGGGCTAGGAACCTTTGTTAGTAAAGTCAAAATCGTACAAAAGTGATAATAAAAGGATGAAAACACTGCTACTACCAGATAAAAGGGGCTAGGAACTTTTGGGAATATTGTTAAATCCATCCAAAAGTGGCTATAAAACGTTAGCAATACTGTATGTACATCAAAATGGCCATCTAGCTCTGCCTTTACAGTACTTTAAAAGTCGACCAAAAGTGGCTATAAATCGTTAGCAATACTGCAATTACCAGATTAAATGGACTAGGAACCTTTGTTACTAAAGTCAAAATCGAGATAACGTGGCTATAAAACGTTAGCAATACTGCAATTATCTGATTAAATGGGCCAAGAACCTTTGGTAGTATTGTCAAATACGTATAAAAGTGGTTATATAACACTATCAATACTGTATGTACAACGAAATGACCGTCTAGCTCCTCCTTTACTGTACCTTAAAAGTCGTACTAAAGTGGCTATAAAAAATTGGCCATACTATGATTACCTAATTAATTGGGCTCGGCACCTTTGTTAGTAAAGTCAAAGTCGTACAAAAGTGATAATAAAAGGAAGAAAACACTGCTACTACCAGATAAAAGGGGCTAGGAACTTTTGGGAATATTGTTTAATCCGTCCAAAAGTGGCTATAAAACGTTGGCAATACTGTATGTACATCAAAATGGCCATATAGCTACGCCTTTACCGTACGTTAAAAGTCGACCAAAAGTGGCTATAAATCGTTGGCTACACTGCAATTACCAGATTAAATGGGCTAGGAACCTTTGTTAGTATTGCCAAAATCGAGAAAACGTGGCTATAAAACGTTAGCAATACTGCAATTATCAGATTAAATGGACTAGGAATCTTTAGTAGTATTGTCAAATATGTTAAAAAGTGGTTATAAAACACTGGCAATACTGTATGTACAACGAAATGGCCATCTTGCTCCTCCTTTACTGTACCTTAAAAGTTATCCAAGAGTGGCTATAAATTATTGGGAATACTGTAATTTCCAATTTAAATGGGCTAGTAACCTTTATTTGTATGGTCAAAGTCGTGCAAAAGTGGTAATAAAAGGTTGGAAACACAGCTACTACAATACTGTATATACAACAAAATAGCTGTCTAGCTTTGCCTTTACTGTACTGTAAAAGTCGTCCTTAAGTGGCTATAAAATGTTGGCTAGACTACAATTATCAGATTAAATGGGCTAGGAACCTTTAGTAGTATTGTCAAATACATTTAAAAGTGGTTATATAACACTATCAATATTGTATGTACAACGAAATGGCCGTCTAGCTCCTCCTTTACTGTACTGTAAAAATCGTACTAAAGTGGCTATAAAATTTTGGCCATACTGTGATTACCTGATTAATTGGGCTCGGCACCTTTTTTAGTATTGTCAAAATCGTACAAAAGTTGTAATAAAAGGTTAGAAACACAGCTACTACCAGGTAAAATGGGCTAGGAACTTTTGGGAATATTGTTAAATCCGTCCAAAAGTGGCTATAAAACGTTGGCAATACTGTATGTACATCATAATGGCTATTTAGCTCCGCCTTTACCGTACTTTATAAATCGGCCAAAAGTAGCTATGAAACTTTGGCAACACTGCAATTACCAGATTAAATGGGCTAGGAACCTTTGTTAGTATTGCTAAAATCGTGAAAATGTGGCTATAAAATGTTAGCAATATTACAATTATCAGATTAAATGGGCTAGGAATCTTTGGTAGTATTGTCAAATATGTTAAAAAGGTGGTTATAAAACACTGGCAATACTGTATGTACAACGAAATGGCAGTCTAGCTTCTCCTTTACTGTACTGCAAAAGTCGTACTAAAGTGGCTATAAAACATTAACTATGCTGTAGTTACCAAATTAATTGGGGTAGCCACCTTTGTTAGCATTGTCAAAATCATGCAAAGGTGGAAAAAAAAATTGGAAACACTGCTACTACAAGTTAAAATGGGCTAGGAACTTTAGGGAATATTCTTAAATCCATCCAAAAGTGGCTATAAAACGTTAGCAATACTGTCTGTACATCAAAATGGCCATCTAGCTCTGCCTTTACAGTACTATAAAAGTCGACCAAAAGTGGCTATAAATCGTTAGCCATACTGCAATTACCAGATTAAATGGACTAGGAACCTTTGTTACTAAATTCAAAATCGAGAAAACGTGCCTATAAAACGTTAGCAATACTGCAATTATCAGATTAAATGGGCTAGGAACCTTTAGTAGTACTGTCAAATACGTTTAAAAGTGGTTATATAACACTACCAATACTGTATGTACAACGAAATGGCCGTCTAGCTCCTCCTTTACTGTACTGTAAAAATCGTACTAAAGTGGCTATAAAAAATTGGCCATACTGTGATTACTTGATTAATTGGGCTCGGCACCTTTTTTAGTATTGTCAAAATCGTACAAAAGTTGTAATAAAAGGTTAGAAACACTGCTACTACCAGGTAAAATGGGCTTGGAACTTCTGGGAATATTGTTAAATTCGTCAAAAAGTGGCTATAAAACGTTGGCAATATTGTATGTGCATCAAAATGGCTATCTAGCTCAGCCTTTACCTTAGTTATAAAATCGGCCAAAAGTGGCTATAAAACGTTGGCTACACTGTAATTACCAGATTAAATGGGCTAGGAAACCTTTGTTAGTATTGCCAAAATCGAGAAAACGTGGCTATAAAACGTTAGCAATACTGCAAATATCAGATTAAATGGACTAGGAATCTTTAGTAGTATTGTCAAATATGTTAAAAAGTGGTTATAAAACACTGGCAATACTGTATGTACAACGAAATGGCCATCTAACTCCTTGTTTACTCTACCTTAAAAGTCATCCAAAAGTGGCTATAAAACATTGGGAACACTGTAATTTCCAAATTAAATGGACTAGTAACCTTTATTAGTATGGTCAAATTCGTGCAAAAGTGGTAATAAAAGGTTGGAAACACAGCTACTACAATACTGTATATACAACAAAATAGCTGTCTAGCTTTGCCTTTACTGTACTGTAAAAGTCGTCCTTAAGTGGCTATAAAATGTTGGCTAGACTACAATTATCAGATTGAATGGGCTAGGAACCTTTAGTAGTATTGTCAAATACGATTAAAAGTGGTTATATAACACTATCACTACTGTATGTACAACGAAATGGCAGTCTAGCTCCGTCTTTACTGTACTGTAAATGTCGTACTAAAGTGGCTATAAAACATTGGCCATACTGTAACTACCAGATTAATTGGGCTAGGCACCTTTGTTAGTATTGTCAAAATCGTACAAAAGTTGTAATAAAAGGCTAGAAACACTGCTACTACCAGGTAAAATGGGCTAGGAACTCTTGGGAATATTGTTAAATCCGTTTAAAAGTAGCTATAAAACGTTGGCAATACTGTATGTACATCATAATGGCTATCTAGCTCCACCTTTACCGTACTTTATAAGTCGGCCAAAATTAGCTATAAATCGTTAGCAATACTGCAATTACCAGATTAAATGGACTAGGAACCTTTGTTACTAAAGTCAAAATCGAGAAAACGTGGCTATAAAACGTTAGCAATACTGCAATTATCAGATTAAATGGGCTACGAACCTTTGGTAGTACTGTCAAATACGTTTAAAAGTGGTTATATCACACTACCAATACTGTATGTACAACGAAATGGCCGTCTAGCTCCTCCTTTACTGTACTGTATAATCGTACTAAAGTGGCTATAAAAAATTGGCCATACTGTGATTACCTGATTAATTGGGCTCGGCACCTTTTTTAGTATTGTCAGAATCGTACAAAAGTTGTAATAAAAGGTTAGAAACACTGCTACTACCAGGTAAAATGGGCTTGGAACTTCTGGGAATATTGTTAAATTCGTCAAAAAGTGGCTATAAAACGTTGGCAATATTGTATGTGCATCAAAATGGCTATCTAGCTACGCCTTTACCGTACGTTAAAAGTCGACCAAAAGTGGCTATAAAACGTTGGCTACACTGTAATTACCAGATTAAATGGGCTAGGAACCTTTGTTAGTAAAGTCAAAATCGTACAAAAGTGATAATAATAAAAAATACTGTATGTACAACGAAATGGCCATCTAGCTCCTCCTTTACTGTACCTTAAAAGTCATCCAAGAGTGGCTATAAATTATTGGGAATACTGTAATTTCCAATTTAAATGGGCTAGTAACCTTTATTTGTATGGTCAAAGTCGTGCAAAAGTGGTAATAAAAGGTTGGAAACACAGCTACTACAATACTGTATATACAACAAAATAGCTGTCTAGCTTTGCCTTTACTGTACTGTAAAAGTCATCCTTAAGTGGCTATAAAATGTTGGCTAGACTACAATTATCAGATTAAATGGGCTAGGAACCTTTAGTAGTATTGTCAAATACGTTTAAAAGTGGTTATATAACACTATCAATATTGTATGTGCATCAAAATGGCTATCTAGCTCAGCCTTTACCGTAGTTATAAAATCGGCCAAAAGTGGCTATAAAACGTTGGCTACACTGTAATTAACAGATTAAATGGGCTAGGAACCTTTGTTAGTAAAGTCAAAATCGTACAAAAGTGATAATAAAAGGATGAAAACACTGCTACTACTGTATGTACAACGAAATGGCCGTCTAGCTCCTCCTTTACTGTACTGTAAAAATCGTTCTAAAGTGGCTATAAACAATTGGCCATACTGTGATTACTTGATTAATTGGGCTCGGCACCTTTTTTAGTATTGTCAAAATCGTACAAAAGTTGTAATAAAAGGTTAGAAACACTGCTACTACCAGGTAAAATGGGTTTGGAACTTCTGGGAATATTGTTAAATCCGTCCAAAAGTGGCTATAAAACGTTGGCAATATTGTATGTGCATCAAAATGGCTATCTAGATCCGCCTTTACCGTTGATATAAAAGTTGGCCAAAAGTGGCTATAAAACGTTGGCTACACTGTAATTACCAGATTAAATGGGCTAGGAACCTTTGTTAGTAAAGTCAAAATCGTACAAAAGTGATAATAAAAGGATGAAAACACTGCTACTACCAGATAAAAGGGGCTAAGAACTTTTGGGAATATTGTTAAATCCATCCAAAAGTGGCTATAAAACGTTAGCAATACTGTATGTACATCAAAATGGCCATCTAGCTCTGCCTTTACATTACTTTAAAAGTCGACCAAAAGTGGCTATAAATCGTTAGCAATACTGCAATTACCAGATTAAATGGACTAGGAACCTTTGTTACTAAAGTCAAAATCGGGATAACGTGGCTATAAAACGTTAGCAATACTGCAATTATCTGATTAAATGGGCCAAGAACCTTTGGTAGTATTGTCAAATACGTATAAAAGTGGTTATATAACACTATCAATACTATATGTACAACGAAATGACCGTCTAGCTCCTCCTTTACTGTACTGTAAAAGTCGTACTAAAGTGGCTATAAAAAATTGGCCATACTGTGATTACCTAATTAATTGGGCTCGGCACCTTTGTTAGTAAAGTCAAAGTCGTACAAAAGTGATAATAAAAGGATGAAAACACTGCTACTACCAGATAAAAGGGGCTAGGAACTTTTGGGAATATTGTTTAATCCGTCCAAAAGTGGCTATAAAACGTTGGCAATACTGTATGTACATCAAAATGGCCATATAGCTACGCCTTTACCATACGTTAAAAGTCGACCAAAAGTGGCTATAAATCGTTGGCTACACTGCAATTACCAGATTAAATGGGCTAGGAACCTTTGTTAGTATTGCCAAAATCGAGAAAACGTGGCTATAAAACGTTAGCAATACTGCAATTATCAGATTAAATGGACTAGGAATCTTTAGTAGTATTGTCAAATATGTTAAAAAGTGGTTATAAAACACTGGCAATACTGTATGTACAACGAAATGGCCATCTAGCTCCTCCTTTACTGTACCTTAAAAGTTATCCAAGAGTGGCTATAAATTATTGGGAATACTGTAATTTCCAATTTAAATGGGCTAGTAACCTTTATTTGTATGGTCAAAGTCGTGCAAAAGTGGTAATAAAAGGTTGGAAACACAGCTACTACAATACTGTATATACAACAAAATAGCTGTCTAGCTTTGCCTTTACTGTACTGTAAAAGTCGTCCTTAAGTGGCTATAAAATGTTGGCTAGACTACAATTATCAGATTAAATGGGCTAGGAACCTTTAGTAGTATTGTCAAATACGTTTAAAAGTGGTTATATAACACTATCAATATTGTATGTACAACGAAATGGCCGTCTAGCTCCTCCTTTACTGTACTGTAAAAATCGTACTAAAGTGGCTATAAAAAATTGGCCATACTGTGATTACCTGATTAATTGGGCTCGGCACGTTTTTTAGTATTGTCACAATCGTACAAAAGTTGTAATAAAAGGTTAGAAACACAGCTACTACCAGGTAAAATGGGCTTGGAACTTCTGGGAATATTGTTAAATCCGTCCAAAAGTGGCTATAAAACGTTGGCAATACTGTATGTACATCAAAATGGCTATCTAGATCCGCCTTTACCGTTGATATAAAAGTCGGCCAAAAGTGGCTATAAAACGTTGGCTACACTGTAATTACCAGATTAAATGGGCTAGGAACTTTTGTTAGTAAAGTCAAAATCGTACAAAAGTGATAATAAAAGGATGAAAACACTGCTACTACAAGATAAAAGGGGCTAAGAACTTTTGGGAATATTGTGAAATCCATCCAAAAGTGGCTAGAAAACGTTGGCAATACTGTATGTACATCATAATGGCTATCTAGCTCCGCCTTTACCGTACTTTATAAGTCGGCCAAAAGTAGCTATGAAACGTTGGCAACACTGCAATTACCAGATTAAATGGGCTAGGAACCTTTGTTAGTATTGCTAAAATCGTGAAAATGTGGCTATAAAATGTTAGCAATATTACAATTATCAGATTAAATGGGCTAGGAATCTTTGGTAGTATTGTCAAATATGTTAAAAAGGTGGTTATAAAACACTGGCAATACTGTATGTACAACGAAATGGCAGTCTAGCTTCTCCTTTACTGTACTGCAAAAGTCGTACTAAAGTGGCTATAAAACATTGACTATGCTGTAGTTACCAAATTAATTGGGGTAGCCACCTTTGTTAGCATTGTCAAAATCATGCAAAGGTGGAAAAAAAAAATTGGAAACACTGCTACTACAAGTTAAAATGGGCTAGGAACTTTTGGGAATATTCTTAAATCCATCCAAAAGTGGCTATAAAACGTTAGCAATACTGTCTGTATATCAAAATGGCCATCTAGCTCTGCCTTTACAGTACTATAAAAGTCGACCAAAAGTGGCTATAAATCGTTAGCCATACTGCAATTACCAGATTAAATGGACTAGGAACCTTTGTTACTAAAGTCAAAATCGAGAAAACGTGGCTATAAAACGTTAGCAATACTGCAATTATCAGATTAAATGGGCTAGGAACCTTTGGTAGTACTGTCAAATACGTTTAAAAGTGGTTATATAACACTACCAATACTGTATGTACAACGAAATGGCCGTCTAGCTCCTCCTTTACTGTACTGTAAAAATCGTACTAAAGTGGCTATAAAAAATTGGCCATACTGTGATTACTTGATTAATTGGGCTCGGCACCTTTTTTAGTATTGTCAAAATCGTACAAAAGTTGTAATAAAAGGTTAGAAACACTGCTACTACCAGGTAAAATGGGCTTGGAACTTCTGGGAATATTGTTAAATTCGTCCAAAAGTGGCTATAAAACGTTGGCAATATTGTATGTGCATCAAAATGGCTATCTAGCTCAGCCTTTACCTTAGTTATAAACTCGGCCAAAAGTGGCTATAAAACGTTGGCTACACTGTAATTACCAGATTAAATGGGCTAGGAACCTTTGTTAGTAAAGTCAAAATCGTACAAAAGTGATAATAAAAGGATGAAAACACTGCTACTACCAGATAAAAGGGGCTAGGAACTTTTGGGAATATCGTTAAATCCGTCCAAAAGTGGCTATAAAACGTTGGCAATACTGTATGTACATCAAAATGGCCATATAGCTACGTCTTTACCGTACGTTAAAAGTCGACCAAAAGTGCCTATAAAACATTGGCCACACTGCAATTACCAGATTAAATGGGCTAGGAACCTTTGTTAGTATTGCCAAAATCGAGAAAACGTGGCTATAAATTGTTAGCAATACTGCAATTATCTGATTAAATGGGCTAGGAATCTTTAGTAGTATTGTCAAATATGTTAAAAAGTGGTTATAAAATACTGGCAATACTGTATGTACAACGAAATGGCCATCTAGCTCCTCCTTTACTGTACCTTAAAAGTCATCCAAAAGTAGCTATAAAACATTGGGAACACTGTAATTTCCAAATTAAATGGGCTAGTAACCTTTATTCGTATGGTCAAAATCGTGCAAAAGTGGTAATAAAAGGTTGGAAACACAGCTACTACAATACTGTATATACAACAAAATAGCTGTCTAGCTTTGCCTTTACTGTACTGTAAAAGTCGTCTTTAAGTGGCTATAAAATGTTGGCTAGACTACAATTATCAGATTAAATGGGCTAGGAACCTTTAATAGTATTGCCAAATACTTTTAAAAGTGGTTATATAACACTACCAATACTGTATGTACAACGAAATGGCCGTCTAGCTCCTCCTTTACTGTACTGTAAAAATCGTACTAAAGTGGCTATAAAAAATTGGCCATACTGTGATTACTTGATTAATTGGGCTCGGCACCTTTTTTAGTATTGTCAAAATCGTACAAAAGTTGTAATAAAAGGTTAGAAACACTGCTACTACCATGTAAAATGGGCTTGGAACTTCTGGGAATATTGTTAAATCCGTCCAAAAGTGGCTATAAAACGTTGGCAATATTGTATGTGCATCAAAATGGCTATCTAGATCCGCCTTTACCGTTGATATAAAAGTTGGCCAAAAGTGGCTATAAAACGTTGGCTACACTGTAATTACCAGATTAAATGGGCTAGGAACCTTTGTTAGTAAAGTCAAAATCGTACAAAAGTGATAATAAAAGGATGAAAACACTGCTACTACCAGATAAAAGGGGCTAAGAACTTTTGGGAATATTGTTAAATCCATCCAAAAGTGGCTATAAAACGTTAGCAATACTGTATGTACATCAAAATGGCCATCTAGCTCTGCCTTTACATTACTTTAAAAGTCGACCAAAAGTGGCTATAAATCGTTAGCAATACTGCAATTACCAGATTAAATGGACTAGGAACCTTTGTTACTAAAGTCAAAATCGGGATAACGTGGCTATAAAACGTTAGCAATACTGCAATTATCTGATTAAATGGGCCAAGAACCTTTGGTAGTATTGTCAAATACGTATAAAAGTGGTTATATAACACTATCAATACTATATGTACAACGAAATGACCGTCTAGCTCCTCCTTTACTGTACTGTAAAAGTCGTACTAAAGTGGCTATAAAAAATTGGCCATACTGTGATTACCTAATTAATTGGGCTCGGCACCTTTGTTAGTAAAGTCAAAGTCGTACAAAAGTGATAATAAAAGGATGAAAACACTGCTACTACCAGATAAAAGGGGCTAGGAACTTTTGGGAATATTGTTTAATCCGTCCAAAAGTGGCTATAAAACGTTGGCAATACTGTATGTACATCAAAATGGCCATATAGCTACGCCTTTACCATACGTTAAAAGTCGACCAAAAGTGGCTATAAATCGTTGGCTACACTGCAATTACCAGATTAAATGGGCTAGGAACCTTTGTTAGTATTGCCAAAATCGAGAAAACGTGGCTATAAAACGTTAGCAATACTGCAATTATCAGATTAAATGGACTAGGAATCTTTAGTAGTATTGTCAAATATGTTAAAAAGTGGTTATAAAACACTGGCAATACTGTATGTACAACGAAATGGCCATCTAGCTCCTCCTTTACTGTACCTTAAAAGTTATCCAAGAGTGGCTATAAATTATTGGGAATACTGTAATTTCCAATTTAAATGGGCTAGTAACCTTTATTTGTATGGTCAAAGTCGTGCAAAAGTGGTAATAAAAGGTTGGAAACACAGCTACTACAATACTGTATATACAACAAAATAGCTGTCTAGCTTTGCCTTTACTGTACTGTAAAAGTCGTCCTTAAGTGGCTATAAAATGTTGGCTAGACTACAATTATCAGATTAAATGGGCTAGGAACCTTTAGTAGTATTGTCAAATACGTTTAAAAGTGGTTATATAACACTATCAATATTGTATGTACAACGAAATGGCCGTCTAGCTCCTCCTTTACTGTACTGTAAAAATCGTACTAAAGTGGCTATAAAAAATTGGCCATACTGTGATTACCTGATTAATTGGGCTCGGCACGTTTTTTAGTATTGTCACAATCGTACAAAAGTTGTAATAAAAGGTTAGAAACACAGCTACTACCAGGTAAAATGGGCTTGGAACTTCTGGGAATATTGTTAAATCCGTCCAAAAGTGGCTATAAAACGTTGGCAATACTGTATGTACATCAAAATGGCTATCTAGATCCGCCTTTACCGTTGATATAAAAGTCGGCCAAAAGTGGCTATAAAACGTTGGCTACACTGTAATTACCAGATTAAATGGGCTAGGAACTTTTGTTAGTAAAGTCAAAATCGTACAAAAGTGATAATAAAAGGATGAAAACACTGCTACTACAAGATAAAAGGGGCTAAGAACTTTTGGGAATATTGTGAAATCCATCCAAAAGTGGCTAGAAAACGTTGGCAATACTGTATGTACATCATAATGGCTATCTAGCTCCGCCTTTACCGTACTTTATAAGTCGGCCAAAAGTAGCTATGAAACGTTGGCAACACTGCAATTACCAGATTAAATGGGCTAGGAACCTTTGTTAGTATTGCTAAAATCGTGAAAATGTGGCTATAAAATGTTAGCAATATTACAATTATCAGATTAAATGGGCTAGGAATCTTTGGTAGTATTGTCAAATATGTTAAAAAGGTGGTTATAAAACACTGGCAATACTGTATGTACAACGAAATGGCAGTCTAGCTTCTCCTTTACTGTACTGCAAAAGTCGTACTAAAGTGGCTATAAAACATTGACTATGCTGTAGTTACCAAATTAATTGGGGTAGCCACCTTTGTTAGCATTGTCAAAATCATGCAAAGGTGGAAAAAAAAAATTGGAAACACTGCTACTACAAGTTAAAATGGGCTAGGAACTTTTGGGAATATTCTTAAATCCATCCAAAAGTGGCTATAAAACGTTAGCAATACTGTCTGTATATCAAAATGGCCATCTAGCTCTGCCTTTACAGTACTATAAAAGTCGACCAAAAGTGGCTATAAATCGTTAGCCATACTGCAATTACCAGATTAAATGGACTAGGAACCTTTGTTACTAAAGTCAAAATCGAGAAAACGTGGCTATAAAACGTTAGCAATACTGCAATTATCAGATTAAATGGGCTAGGAACCTTTGGTAGTACTGTCAAATACGTTTAAAAGTGGTTATATAACACTACCAATACTGTATGTACAACGAAATGGCCGTCTAGCTCCTCCTTTACTGTACTGTAAAAATCGTACTAAAGTGGCTATAAAAAATTGGCCATACTGTGATTACTTGATTAATTGGGCTCGGCACCTTTTTTAGTATTGTCAAAATCGTACAAAAGTTGTAATAAAAGGTTAGAAACACTGCTACTACCAGGTAAAATGGGCTTGGAACTTCTGGGAATATTGTTAAATTCGTCCAAAAGTGGCTATAAAACGTTGGCAATATTGTATGTGCATCAAAATGGCTATCTAGCTCAGCCTTTACCTTAGTTATAAACTCGGCCAAAAGTGGCTATAAAACGTTGGCTACACTGTAATTACCAGATTAAATGGGCTAGGAACCTTTGTTAGTAAAGTCAAAATCGTACAAAAGTGATAATAAAAGGATGAAAACACTGCTACTACCAGATAAAAGGGGCTAGGAACTTTTGGGAATATCGTTAAATCCGTCCAAAAGTGGCTATAAAACGTTGGCAATACTGTATGTACATCAAAATGGCCATATAGCTACGTCTTTACCGTACGTTAAAAGTCGACCAAAAGTGCCTATAAAACATTGGCCACACTGCAATTACCAGATTAAATGGGCTAGGAACCTTTGTTAGTATTGCCAAAATCGAGAAAACGTGGCTATAAATTGTTAGCAATACTGCAATTATCTGATTAAATGGGCTAGGAATCTTTAGTAGTATTGTCAAATATGTTAAAAAGTGGTTATAAAATACTGGCAATACTGTATGTACAACGAAATGGCCATCTAGCTCCTCCTTTACTGTACCTTAAAAGTCATCCAAAAGTAGCTATAAAACATTGGGAACACTGTAATTTCCAAATTAAATGGGCTAGTAACCTTTATTCGTATGGTCAAAATCGTGCAAAAGTGGTAATAAAAGGTTGGAAACACAGCTACTACAATACTGTATATACAACAAAATAGCTGTCTAGCTTTGCCTTTACTGTACTGTAAAAGTCGTCTTTAAGTGGCTATAAAATGTTGGCTAGACTACAATTATCAGATTAAATGGGCTAGGAACCTTTAATAGTATTGCCAAATACTTTTAAAAGTGGTTATATAACACTACCAATACTGTATGTACAACGAAATGGCCGTCTAGCTCCTCCTTTACTGTACTGTAAAAATCGTACTAAAGTGGCTATAAAAAATTGGCCATACTGTGATTACTTGATTAATTGGGCTCGGCACCTTTTTTAGTATTGTCAAAATCGTACAAAAGTTGTAATAAAAGGTTAGAAACACTGCTACTACCATGTAAAATGGGCTTGGAACTTCTGGGAATATTGTTAAATCCGTCCAAAAGTGGCTATAAAACGTTGGCAATATTGTATGTGCATCAAAATGGCTATCTAGATCCGCCTTTACCGTTGATATAAAAGTCGGCCAAAAGTGGCTATAAAACGTTGGCTACACTGTAATTACCAGATTAAATGGGCTAGGAACTTTTGTTAGTAAAGTCAAAATCGTACAAAAGTGATAATAAAAGGATGAAAACACTGCTACTACAAGATAAAAGGGGCTAAGAACTTTTGGGAATATTGTGAAATCCATCCAAAAGTGGCTAGAAAACGTTGGCAATACTGTATGTACATCATAATGGCTATCTAGCTCCGCCTTTACCGTACTTTATAAGTCGGCCAAAAGTAGCTATGAAACGTTGGCAACACTGCAATTACCAGATTAAATGGGCTAGGAACCTTTGTTAGTATTGCTAAAATCGTGAAAATGTGGCTATAAAATGTTAGCAATATTACAATTATCAGATTAAATGGGCTAGGAATCTTTGGTAGTATTGTCAAATATGTTAAAAAGGTGGTTATAAAACACTGGCAATACTGTATGTACAACGAAATGGCAGTCTAGCTTCTCCTTTACTGTACTGCAAAAGTCGTACTAAAGTGGCTATAAAACATTGACTATGCTGTAGTTACCAAATTAATTGGGGTAGCCACCTTTGTTAGCATTGTCAAAATCATGCAAAGGTGGAAAAAAAAATTGGAAACACTGCTACTACAAGTTAAAATGGGCTAGGAACTTTAGGGAATATTCTTAAATCCATCCAAAAGTGGCTATAAAACGTTAGCAATACTGTCTGTACATCAAAATGGCCATCTAGCTCTGCCTTTACAGTACTATAAAAGTCGACCAAAAGTGGCTATAAATCGTTAGCCATACTGCAATTACCAGATTAAATGGACTAGGAACCTTTGTTACTAAAGTCAAAAACGAGAAAACGTGGCTATAAAACGTTAGCAATACTGCAATTATCAGATTAAATGGGCTAGGAACCTTTGGTAGTACTGTCAAATACGTTTAAAAGTGGTTATATAACACTACCAATACTGTATGTACAACGAAATGGCCGTCTAGCTCCTCCTTTACTGTACTGTAAAAATCGTACTAAAGTGGCTATAAAAAATTGGCCATACTGTGATTACTTGATTAATTGGGCTCGGCACCATTTTTAGTATTGTCAAAATCGTACAAAAGTTGTAATAAAAGGTTAGAAACACTGCTACTACCAGGTAAAATGGGCTTGGAACTTCTGGGAATATTGTTAAATCCGTCCAAAAGTGGCTATAAAACGTTGGCAATATTGTATGTGCATCAAAATGGCTATCTAGCTCAGCCTTTACCTTAGTTATAAAATCGGCCAAAAGTGGCTATAAAACGTTGGCTACACTGTAATTACCAGATTAAATGGGCTAGGAACCTTTGTTAGTAAAGTCAAAATCGTACAAAAGTGATAATAAAAGGATGAAAACACTGCTACTACCAGATAAAAGGGGCTAGGAACTTTTGGGAATATCGTTAAATCCGTCCAAAAGTGGCTATAAAACGTTGGCAATACTGTATGTACATCAAAATGGCCATATAGCTACGTCGTTACCGTACGTTCAAAGTCGACCAAAAGTGGCTATAAATCGTTGGCTACACTGCAATTACCAGATTAAATGGGCTAGGAACCTTTGTTAGTATTGCCAAAATCGAGAAAACGTGGCTATAAAACGTTAGCAATACTGCAATTATCTGATTAAATGGGCTAGGAACCTTTGGTAGTATTGTCAAATACGTATAAAAGTGGTTATATAACACTACCAATACTGTATGTACAACGAAATGGCCGTCTAGCTCCTCCTTTACTGTACTGTAAAAGTCGTATTAAAGTGGCTATAAAAAATTGGCCATACTGTGATTACCTGATTAATTGGGCTCGGCACCGTTTTTAGTTTTGTCAAAATCGTTCAAAAGTTGTAATAAAAGGTTAGAAACACTGCTACTACCAGGTAAAATGGGCTAGGAACTTCTGGGAATATTGTTAAATTCGTCCAAAAGTGGCTATAAAACGTTGGCAATACTGTATGTGCATCAAAATGGCTATCTAGCTCAGCCTTTACCGTAGTTATAAAGTCGGCCAAAAGTGGCTATAAAACGTTGGCAACACTGTAATTACCAGATTAAATGGGCTAGGAACCTTTGTTAGTAAAGTCAAAATCGTACAAAAGTGATAATAAAAGGATGAAAACACTGCTACTACGAGATAGAAGGGGCTAAGAACTTTTGGGAATATTGTTAAATCCATCCAAAAGTGGCTATAAAACGTTAGCAATACTGTATGTACATCAAAATGGCCATCTAGCTCTGCCTTTACAGTACTTTAAAAGTCGACCAAAAGTGGCTATAAATCGTTAGCAATACTGCAATTATCTGATTAAATGGGCTAAGATCCTTTGGTAGTATTGTCAAATACGTATAAAAGTGGTTATATAACACTATCAATACTGTATGTACAACGAAATGGCCGTCTAGCTCCTCCTTTACTGTACTGTAAAAGTCGTACTAAAGTGGCTATAAAAAATTGGCCATACTGTGATTACCTAATTAATTGGGCTCGGGACCTTTGTTAGTAAAGTCAAAGTCGTACAAAAGTGATAATAAAAGGATGAAAACACTGCTACTACCAGATAAAAGGGGCTAGGAACTTTTGGGAATATTGTTTAATCCGTCCAAAAGTGGCTATAAAACGTTGGCAATACTGTATGTACATCAAAATGGCCATATAGCTACGCCTTTACCGTACGTTAAAAGTCGTCCAAAAGTGCCTATAAAACATTGGCCACACTGCAATTACCAGATTAAATGGGCTAGGAACCTTTGTTAGTATTGCCAAAATCGAGAAAACGTGGCTATAAAACGTTAGCAATACTGCAATTATCTGATTAAATGGGCTAGGAATCTTTAGTAGTATTGTCAAATATGTTAAAAAGTGGTTATAAAATACTGGCAATACTGTATGTACAACGAAATGGCCATCTAGCTCCTCCTTTACTGTACCTTAAAAGTCATCCAAAAGTAGCTATAAAACATTGGGAACACTGTAATTTCCAAATTAAATGGGCTAGTAACCTTTATTAGTATGGTCAAAATCGTGCAAAAGTGGTAATAAAAGGTTGGAAACACAGCTACTACAATACTGTATATACAACAAAATAGCTGTCTAGCTTTGCCTTTACTGTACTGTAAAAGTCGTCCTTAAATGGCTATAAAATGTTGGCTAGACTACAATTATCAGATTAAATGGGCTAGGAACCTTTAGTAGTATTGTCAAATACGTTTAAAAGTGGTTATATAACACTATCAATACTGTATGTACAACGAAATGGCCGTCTAGCTCCGTCTTTACTGTACTGTAAATGTCGTACTAAAGTGGCTATAAAACATTGGCCATACTGTAACTACCAGATTAATTGGGCTCGGCACCTTTGTTAGTATTGTCAAAATCGTACAAAAGTTCTAATAAAAGGTTAGAAACACTGCTACTACCAGGTAAAATGGGCTAGGAACTCTTGGGAATATTGTTAAATCCGTCCAAAAGTGGCTATAAAACGTTGGCAATACTGTATGTGCATCAATATGGCTATCTAGCTCCGCCTTTACCGTTCTTTAAAAGTCGTTCAAAAGTGGCTATAAAACGTTGGCCACACTGTAATTACCAGATTAAACGGTCTAGGAACCTTTGTTAGTATTGCCAAAATCGTGCAAATGTGGCCTTTTTTAATAGCCAGGTTTGCACGATTTTGACCATACTAACAAAGGTTCTTAGCCCATTTAATCTGATAATTACAGTGTTGCCAACGTTTGATAGCCACTTTTGGATGACTTTTACAGTACAGTAAAGGCTGAGCTAGACGGCAATTTTGTTGTACATACTTTTACAGTACTTCCAAAGGTTCATAGCCTATTTTAACTGGTATATGCAGTATTGCTATCGTTTATAGCAAAATTATAATGGTTTCTACAGTGTTGTCATGGACTTTGGCCTCTTTTGGACGACTTTTACCATGCCCAAAATCTGAAATGGATTTCAGATATTTTAGTTAACATAAGGCATGAATGTATACCTGAATAGATGATGTCTACTGACAGTTTACCAATTCATGTATGATTTAGGCAAGATTCATGTTTTTAGCCAACTTATGAATACTTATGAATACACGTTTATAATCATTTTTTATACTTATTCTTCGTATTTTTTTTAATATAATTTATTTGTTCCACACCCCTAATGCCCCAATTTTTTTACCCATCTTACCTTATTTGAGCAGTTTACCGAATCCTGCCCCCGCCTCCTACGCCTATGCTACTACACTACACGTAAAGAAAACAATACATTACATACTACTACTACATTATATACTACTATTATTATTATTATTACTACTACTACTACTACACTACATGTAAAGAAAACAATACATTACATACTACTACTACTACTACTACTACTACTACACTATATTACATACTACTATTATTATTATTGCACTATATTTTTCCCCTCACCAAAAAGAGAGAGATAGAGCGAGAGAAAGAGAGAGAGAGAGAGGGAGGAAAATAAAGTAAGTGAGAAAGAGAGAATGAGAGGATATATTTGGGAGAAGCAAAAAGGAACGGTAGATAGAAGGAAGGAAGGAAGGAGAGAGGGAGAGAAAGAAAGTCAGCGAGAGAAGGAGCAAAAAGGGTAATTAGTATGCAGGTAAGGTAGGCCAGGTGGGGGGTAGGGTAGGTGTTTCCTCACTACCCTCCCTCCCTCCCTACTCAACCATGACTTGCTCTCTCTCTCTCTCTCTCTCTGTGTGTGTGTGTGTGTGTGTGTGTGTGTGTGACTACAGTAGCAATACATCTGTTTATGTCTATCTTTATATGATTATGTGCAAGTCTCTCTCTCTCTCTCTCTCTCTCTCTCTCTCTCTCTCTCACAGAACTTGACACCATTATTCAACTTTCACCTTGGTCCCACTTTATTCCTATTTTTATCCTCTTTCCATATCCCCCTCACCCACCCACCACTCTTTTCCTCTCATCCTTCTCATTACAGTATTCTCTCTCCATTTTCTGCTACACTCCTCTATTTCCTTTTGGCTTTCTCCCTTTTTTTTCTTATCTCTTTATTTTCCTCTTTCATTCTATAGTTACTTTTCCCTTCCCAACCAAATTATCCTCTTCTTTATCCTCCTCCTCCTCCTACTTTCCTTCTATTCCCTAATTCTCTTTCTAGAAGGATTTCCCAGTTTCCCTTTTCCTTCATTTCCAAAGTGTTCTTATCTCTTACTATATTTCTTTTTCCTTCTCTCCCTTTCTCCTTTTATCCCTTCTCTCTTCCTACTTCACCACCCTTTCTCCTTCCTCCTATCCCTCCTCTCTTCTTGTTCCACCACCCTTTCCTTACTCATGCTTTCTATTCCTCCTCTCTTCCTATTTCACCACCCTTTCTCCTTCCTTCTATCACTCCTCTTTTTCTGTTTCACCTCCCTTTCTCCTATCTATTCCCTTCTCTCTTCCCACAATATATTTCCATCATCTTAAATACACCCAAAGGAGCCCCTGCCTGTGTGATTCAGAGGGTATCGAAGGAGGGAAAGAATGAAGGAGGGAAAGAAGGAAGGGAGGAAGGAGGGAAAGAAGGAAGGGAGGAAGGAAGGAGGGAAAGAAGAAGGAAGGGTACTATATACTATACAGACTGTGTGGGTGGGGGTACTAACGGGCATGAAGCAAGGAGAAAGAAAGGAAGAAGGGTAGGAAGGAGGAAATGAAGGAAAGACAGAAAAGGGCGAGAAGGAAGACCACCACATCAAATAAAATCCAACCTGACTAACGGACATGAAGAAGGGAGAAAGGAAGGAAGAAATAAGAAAGGAAGGAAGGAAGGGAGGGAGGCAAGGAAGGAAGGAATAAGAAAGGAAGGAAGGAAGGGAGGCAAAGAAGGAAGGACAGAAAAGGAAGACCACCACATCAAATATAATCCAAGCAGACATAACGTAGCTCCCTCCCTAATCACTGACACAGGAGAGGTCTCCCCTTATTCTCTCCACCACAAAGGCGACTGATCGTTTTAAGGGTGATCTTATGTCCTCTCAAATCCCTCTTTTCATATTTTGATGGTAGTCTTAATATAAAGAGAGGGAGGGTCGGGATGGAACAGAATGCCATGAAAAGATGTAGTAAGGAAGGGCACTAAGATATTTTGTTGGAGAATCAGGGAGGTTAGGTTAGGATAGGTTTAGGTTAGGTTAGGATAGGTTCAGGTTAGGATAGGTTTAGGTCAGGTAAGGAACAAAATGACATGAAGAGATGTAGGGAAGAGTTATCCATTCAACGGCACTTTTTTTTTTTTTTTTTTTGCAAATCAGAGGGGTTAGGTTAAGTTTAGGTTAGATTATATTAGGTTAGAAAGGAAACGGGACGGGATGAAACAAAATGGCATGAAAAGATGTAGAGAAGAGGTAAACAACAAACAACATTCAAGGACACTAAGAGTTTTTGTTGGCGAATCAGAGGGTAGCTTAGGTTAGGTTAGGTTACTTTAGGTTAGAGAGGAAACGGGACAGGATGGAACAGAATGGCATGAAAAAATGTAGGAAAGAGGTATATGTATATCCATTCAGGAGTACTATTAAAGATTTTTTGTTAGGGAATCAGAGACGCTGGTTTTGGTTACGTTACGTTTGGTTAGGTTAGGTTAGAGAGGAAACGAGACGTAATGGTACAGAATGTCATGAAAAGATGTAGGGAAGATGTATCCATTCAAAGCCACTATGATTTTGTGCTGGCGAATCAGAGGGATATATTAGTCGCAGGTAGTGAAGATGTGACTGAAATATACAAGGTGCATCCAGATAGCATTCAGAATCCCAAGATGATATTTAGTGTTGCTGTGCGACGAATAGTTTCCCCGTGGTGCCTGGATATATGCATACAAATTTATATATTATATACTCTTTATATAGAAAATATTGAAGTTATTAATTCCATAGGACCAAGATATGTGGTGATGATGGTAGTAGTGAAGATGTGTAGTGGTAGTAGTTAAGATGTTGAGATGGTGGTTGGAATCGCTTCTCGGCCTTTTGGCCGAATGAGGAATCTGACATCCTTTACCACAGCCTGGCCTGTTCTGTCTGTCTGTCTCTCTCACTATTTCTCATTCCTTCTGGGTAGCTGACGAGATCGCCCGATTGGGTGGCACAACAAGGAAGACTACTGACTGTCGGTTTGTTGGCTCGGGGGTACATGCCCGGGAACCAGCAGTCCCCTCTTCTGTTGACTTTGAAGAAACAGATCTCACTATCACCCTGACTCCCATTTGGGGGCCCGAGTATCTGCGCATCTTCGGTTAACCAGACTCGGGACTGATCGGCCAGACAGTCTGGGGAACAAAAACAACAACTCTTGCCATAAGTTGGTGGTGTCAGTTGAAAGCAGACAACGAGGTGATCAACTCAGCAACCTCCTTCCTGTTTTCCTCGTGACCTGGGTGACGGCTGTACACACTGTTATATACGGTCTTGACAATGAAACCATCAGCTCTTTTATACTAGAGCTCGAGTTGGATGTGAATGCGATCATCATCGGTGTTTGAGAGAAGGGGGCAGCTACCAAGATCCATACTAAGTTGGAGGGCTACTGTTGGTACTCCCTCCAGGCACGGTACCTTCACTATCCCACCCTTCATGGTCACACCCCGACCCCTGGCACTCACCACCCTCACCCCTGAAGTACCAAGCAGGCGTATGGAAGCCCCAATGCCCCAGGGAATGAAGCTAGGGTGATGTATGGTGTGAAGGGCTTGGACCCAAGTGTCAGCCCGTCTCAGCCCCCCGCCACTCTTCAACAAACGATTCACTATCACAGGATGGAAGAAACCCAAGGTGTAGCCAACGGTTATGACCTCCATTGGCACCTCCTGACCTGGGCTTTGTGTCACCAGGGCCTCCAGTCCATCCAGGGGTGGCGAACGAATTGAATCCCACACTAACACCAACTTACCACCCCATGCTTTGACAGTCTCACGCCCCTGATGTACCAAAGCCGCCAGTGAACATCGTTCCTCTTGGCCTTGAAGGAAATGATACTCTTTACATGACACTATCTCCACTCTCATCTGTGGACTTGTGCGATACCAGGAAGCCAAAGTTGTATGGAAGTTTGGGTCATCAGACTCTACTATTATTACAACACGTGGTTGCCATTCATTTTCTTCCTATACGACCCAACTGTGTTCTGGCATTTCAAACTCTGAGTAAAACTTTGGAGCATCAATAGGGAGAGTGAATGTGGCCTGGCAGATGTTACACTCAGTGACACCATTCTCATGGTTAAATATCCAGGATGGGTTGGCCAATGATCCACAGCTGGCACGAGGACACACCACCCTTCTCCTATCACTGCAGTCAGTTGGTATGTCATTATGTGGTGCAAATAACAGCCAAATGGATCGTGAGGAGGGCTGTGTGGTAGTTATATACTGGAAATTTAATGCCACCTACATAGATGTATTGGGAAAGGGTTTGGTCTCCAAGAAACATTCTCTTGGGAAGGAGGCTGTGCTGTGCCCCTTGTCTATTGAGAACTGCCGTTGAGGTGGTTGCCACATACACCAAAGTATCTATACTAAACAAGGTAGGGTGATAATCAACTACATAATCAGGAGCACTTTATACCGACAGATCACCTACTTCAGATACTCAGCAAAGCCCAAGAATTTATACTGCTTCATGGTGTTGCATAGTGGTGTGTCTGAAAAACCGAGCATAAAGAGCAAAGACAGAGCCAGGATGACCTTTATCAATACGTGGAATTTTACTGTACTACGTGTGACACAGATCCAAGTAAAGGACGCATGTAGGTAGCGGCCTTGAATACAACAGTTACACGAGCTGCAGTGGTCAGCATCAGGAGGTGCAACAAGATTACAGTACCTACACCAATGCCAGTCAAGGGTTACCCGAGATGCATCAATCGGCTTCACCTTCCCTGGGTCGTAAAAGATGAGGAAAATGATGATGCCATTGATGATGATCACACACACCCTCAGGATACACGTTTCCATCAGCTTGAATGTGTTAGAAATGTTGACCCCTGATGGATATGAATTCATAAATTCGAAGTAGACAAGGGCAACAAGGATTATGGTATATCCAATACGCCAAGACCAGACAACTATCTCCCAGTACAGGGATCGTGTACTTGGTTTCCCCTGCCACACCACATAGCCTGGTGGTCTCACATCTGGTACCTGCAGTTTGGCCTCTGTACCCGGCTGTCTGATGTCCTAACCCAGCTGTCTGTCATCTGTAACAGGTTGTCTAGTCACCATACCCGGCTGTCTGGTGTCTGTACCCAGCTGTTTGGTGTCTGTACCCTGGCTGGCTTCCTTACCCATCAGCTTGGTGTCAGAACCCGTCACCTGCCTGGCATCATAATAGTGTACGCTGGTGTTAGAATCTGTCAACTTTCTGGTGTCAGAACTCTAACTCTGTAGGCTGGTGTCAGAACTTGTTACTTTCCTGGTGTCAGAACTGTCAGAACACTGGAGCCAGTTGATCTAATCCAATGTGTGCAAGTCTGTTTTTCCACTATCCTGGCTACTACCTTCTCCTCCTCCTCTTCCCATTCTTCCAGCACTCGACAATTTGTTAATCAACTTCCTAAATACCTCATTGGTCTTGCAAGCAACATTTCTTCTCATAATTATTATAGACTTTGGGTAAGGTGGTATCCATAATACCTCCTCTTAGCCACCCATGTGTCTCATGGACCACTTCAAACTACATGTAATGTGTTTATAGCAAGCTTGGAGTAAGATCGTGAGACTTCAAAAGACATCTTCACTATACCCTCGATCAACACTCAACAGACAGACAACTTCACTAGCCTCCACGCACATATTGAAAATTATGTAAAGTTACATGTGCAGAGTTGTGTCTCGAGTATCGATCAAACTACCAAGGACGGGAAGCTGTCAGTCAACAATACCCATCACCAGACCAGTCCAAGGATTTCAGTCCGCATCAAAAGCCACTGAAGAATTTGGAGATGAGCGGGACAAGACTATGCAAATCATGGCCTCCTTGTCGACCCTCCTCCACACTGATCGAGTCGTCGGTCGGTAGCTGACTTCCATTTCAACCTCCCAAACTCGAGTCTCCCTCACGCCCTCCCTCCAACTATCCAAACACGACGAATGCCTGTAGGAGGGTGCAGAAGACACAGAGGAAGCACAGAATCGAGAGAATCCAAATCAGTGTACTGTGGCTCATACCCTTGTGAGTGTAGACGGTCTGAGAGCTATTTACCGGGGTGTGGGGGTTGAAGGGCGAGAGGGTCGAGCAGTCAGATGGAGTTGGAGGAGGAGGAAGAGGAGAACATTCTTGTGGAGACGGGTCGCTGGTGGAGATGGAAGGAGTCACGTCTGAATGTTTTTGAGATCTCTCCTCCATCTTGGTGTTTTGTATTTTTATTTTTATTTTGTAGCGGGTTTAATGAATCGTGGTTCGTGCGTATTTTGGGATGGAGTGAAGGGAAGAGAAGCAGAAATGAGATTAAGGTATACTGAATGTTATTTGTTTTGAGAGAGAGAGAGAGAGAGAGAGAGAGAGAGAGAGTGAGTTAATGAGGGGGTATAGGCTAATCTGCTTGAGTGTAACTAATGAGAGTTTAAATAATCTATAGCTATCCAGAACTCTCACGTTTCTCTCTCTCCCTCTCTCTCTCTCTCTCTCTCTCTCTCTCTCTCTGAAATGTCTATGCATATTGTACACACACACACACACACACACACACACACAGAGAGAGAGAGAGAGAGAGAGAGAGAGAGAGAGAGAGAGAGAGAGAATCAAGTAATTAAATCTGGCTCACGTACTGTTTACTCGACCTCCCCCTCCCATCTCTCTCTCTCTCTCTCTCTCTCTCTCTCTCTCTTATTCATTTGACACTCCCTTCTTTCGTTTTCTCACGCTGTCCCACTTTAAACTCACACCTCCTTCTCCCCTTTCATGCCTCCCCTTCCTCTGTCCATTTTTCACTTCCATTCTCTCATCCCCTTCCTCCATTTTTAACCTCCCTTCTCCCCTCCTCCTCCTCCTCCTCCCCCTAGTCAGTCACCCTTTCCCTCTAGCCTTACCTTCCTCTCCTCCTTTCTTTGTCTGCATTTCATTCCTTCCTCTTATTTCTTTTCTCATTCTCAATTAGTAGGAAGTATAGGAAAAAAAAAAAACTTTCGATTTCAAACCAGTCGAAGTTATTATAATTTATATTGTGTATATATAAATAAAACAGACATAATATTATTGCTTATGTTATGTTTGCTTGTATAAAATCAGGGATATACATTTTCCACATTCTATTTCCGTCCTGCTTTGACTGGAGAGAGTTTTTTGCCTATAGTATGGAGGTAGCCTTCTTCTTCACTACACTTTCCCTCAACCCGGTACACTATAATAATATTCAAGACAACATAATATAAAAACCGAACCGTCAATCCTCTGTATTGTTCTTTATATATTAGTCCCAATATATCATTCAAAGTTTTCTCTCTCTATTTCGTGTTCCCTCTGTTTCTTCTTCCTTTAATCCAATTCTCTATTTATCTAATGATCAATAATGCATTCCTACTAAGGTCATCTGGGAGCATCTTGGGTCATAATCAGGGGCATCTCAGTTCATCCCGTGGGACCTTGACCTGACCTCACCTGACTTGACCTGACCCCATTAGCCAGGTCATCTAAGTCAGGTCACCTCGTATTGTGGGAGGAGGAGCGTGGGAGAAACGGGGCAGGGGAGGAAGTTATTATTGGGAGGGAGGGAGGGAAGGAGGTGGTGGGAGTGGAGGGAAGATGGGGAAGGGTAATGGGGAAGGACGAGGAAAGGGAAGCAGTAAGTGGGAGGGAGGGGTAATAAGGGAGAAGGGGAAATAAGGGTGTAGGAGGAGGAGAGAAGAGGGGAAAAGTAGCAAGGTAGAAAAAGTGGGAGGGAGGAAGGATGAAAGGAGTATTATGTGGGGAAGAAGTGAGAAGAGGGGGAAGAGGAGAGAAGAGAGGAAGAGGGGGGAAGAGGAGAGAAGAGGGGAAGAGGGGGAAGAGGAGAGAAGAGGGGGCAAGAGGGGACAAGAGGGGGGAAGAGGAGAGAAGAGGGGGAAGAGGAGAGAAGAGGGGACAAGAGGAGAGAAGAGGGGGAAGAGGGGGAAGAGGCGAAAAGAGGGGGAAGAGGAGAGAAGAAGGGGGGGGGGAAATAACAAGGAAGGAATTTGAATGTGTTGATGTTTCTGCTCCGTCCCCTCTTCCCTTCCCTCTCACCTTAATGTCATATAGTAGTAGTATACAGTAAAGGTCTAAAGTTCTATCGCCTCTCTGGTATCATGACGAGTGAGTAAACTTGGAAAATAATGAATGAGGAACAACACAACACCATAATAAAAGGAGGAGCCTTGAATTAACTGACGACGTTGTTTTGCTACTTGCTTCTCCAGGTCGTGAATCATTAATGAGGCGTGATTCTTTCTTTTTATATCCTGGTCGTTATTTTCATTACGAGGTTTACAGTCACAGAGAAACACAGTCATGTCTCTTAACGTTCACCACCATACCATAAAAGCGACAGGACTTTACGTATCAACAAAACCTAATTAATGCCTTCTAAGATCCTCTACACAAGTTTGGACCGTCATAATATCTGCGCAAACGGATTATTTTCTTTCTAATTTAATATCTTTTTTTTTTCACGGCAGAGAGAAAACCCACATTCCTATCACCGGAGAAGTGTTTTTAGAATCCGTGTGGGAAGGGAGGGAAGGAGGGGTCATTGGTGGGGGAAGTGAAGGAGGAAGGGAGGGAGAGGTTATTGTTGTGATGGAGTGGGTGGAAAGTGGTGGTGGTGTTGGTGATGGTGGTGATGGGAGATAGATAAGCTTAAGGGAATGGTGGTCAGATCACACTCTCTGTAGCTACGGCACCTCATTTTCTGTAGCTCGCTAGTTTCCCTTCTAGGTTAGTGTATAATTATAGTCTCTCTCTCTCTCTCTCTCTCTCTCTCTCTCTCTCTGTGTGTGTGTGTAAATGTTTGTGTGTGTTCCTTCCCTCGGGACCTGACCCAAAATTGTCAAAAAAAAATCTCTTTCTCTGTCTCTGTCTCTGTCTCTTTAAATGAGTGTGTGTTTGTGTGTGTGTGTGTGTGTGTGTGTGTGTGTGTGTGTGTGGACCCTTCCCTCGTGACCTGACCCTCTCTGACCTCAACAGGACCGGAGACCCTTCAAGAATCCAGTAGGTCCTTTTAATGAGGTCTGGATGTGTGAACCGTTGTATGTCATCTTAAGAGTGGAATTAAGATGAGATAAGGAGGACGAGATGGGATGGGATGGGTTTGGGATGGGATGCTGAGACAAGATGAGGTGGATGCTGGAGAAAGAGAGGGTCATCTGTTGTTGTTGTTGTTGTCGTGTCGAATTTTATGTTTGCCGATGGTTGATGAATGTAGGTGGATGTGGGTGGATGATGAATGGTGAGTGTGGGTGGGTGATGGATTAGTGATGAATGGTGAGTGTGAGCATGGTGAGTGTAGTGGTGGTGAGTGTGGGTGATGGATTAGTGATGAATGGTGAATGTATTATAGTGTGGGTGAATAATAGATAGTGTAGCGAATATATAGAATGTGAGTGATGACTGCTGAGTGTAGATAAGCAGAGTGTGGGTGATGAGTGGTGAATGTGGTGACTGAGTACTGTATATAGTAACGTATGTGATGGTGATGGTGGTGGTGGTGGTGGTGGTGATGGTGGTGGTGGGTGATGGATTAGTGATGAATGGTGAGTGTAGTGAGCATTGTGGTGGTAGTGGTGGTGGTGGTGGTGGTGATGGTGAGAGTAGCAGCCAGGGGTTAATTCCTGTTTTATGGGCCACATTAGGTGCTCATTGTATTATGTGTTCACTGTTCCGGGTATTGTCTTGTCTTGGAAGGGTGTTATTATAGTGTTGTTGTTGTTTTTATGTATGGTGTACGTAGTTGTTGGTGTTGTTGTTGTTTTATGAAGTTGTTGTTTTATGAAGTTGTTGTTTTTATGAAGTTGGTGTTGTTGTTTTATGAAGTTGTTGTTTTTATGAAGTTGTTGTGCTTTATGTTGTGTTTTGTGAAGTTCTTGTTGTTGTTGTTTTTTATGTTGTGTTTTTATGAAGTTGGTGTTGTTGTTTTTTATGTTGTGTTTTTATGAAGTTGGTGTTGGTGTTTTTTATGAAGTTGGTGTTGTTGTTTTATGAAGTTGTTGTTTTTATGAAGTTGGTGTTGTTGTTTTTTATGAAGTTGGTGTATTGTATTTTATGTTGTGTTTGTGTGTTGTTGTTGTTGTTGGTGGTGGTGGTGGTGGTGGTGGGTATAATAATGGTAGTGGGTATAATTATTGTGATGGTAGAAATTGTGGTGATGATGATGGTGGTGGTGTAACATCTCCACCAACACCACCATTATCATCACTATCACCATCACCACCACCACTAAAGGTCAGATACACATTATCCCCCTCAGTCACACAATTAGCATATACACACACTATGGGAAACTAAGCTTTATACTCTTACAGTGTCGTGAAAAAAAAGAAAGAAAGTTATGGCCGAGAAAAACAGATAGAGTCGTGAAGAAAAATAAAGTTATGGCCGAGAAATAGTTTTTTTTTTTTTTTTTTTTTTTTTAACTGTTCCATTTTTCCGAGGTTCTAAATTTCAAAGGGGGTTCTAAGGATGGGGTTCTTGGTGAGGTGGGGGGAAAACACTTCACCCCCCCTGAGAAAACAAGGTATTGAGGGGCGCAGTGGGGGGTACAGAGAGGCTGGGAGGGGGGCTTAGAGGAGGGGAGGGGCGGGAGGAGGTATTAAAATAGAGAGAGAGAGAGAGAGAGAGAGAGAGAGAGAAGAGAGAGAGAGAGAGAGAGAGAGAAGCAGGAGGAGGTATTGAGAGAGAGAGAGAGAGAAGCAGGAGGAGGTATTGAGAGAGAGAGAGAGAAGCAGGAGGAGGTATTGAGAGAGAGAGAGAGAGAGAGAGAGAGAGAGAGAGAGAGAGGAGAGAGAGAGAGAGAGAGAGAATGAAGGTGTGTGATGAATATGAGAGAGGTAGAGAGGGTATGAGATTTTGTGCATGAAAAAGAAAGGCAGAAAATGAGGTGTGTGAATATAAAAGAGAGAGAGAGAGAGAGAGAGAGAGAGAGAGAGAGAGAGAGAGAGAGAGAGAGAGAGAGAGAGAGAGAGAGAGAGAGAGAGAGAGAGAGAGAGAGAGAGAGAGAGAGAGAGAGAGAGAGAGAAGGGGGGCATTGTTCTGAGGGAGGAGCTTCTTTACCATCCACCGCCTTTCCTTTCAACATTCACATTTTTCTTCCCTTCTACTTTTTTTTCTTTTAACTTCGCCAAAGGAGATGGGGAGACTATTTATTTCCCTCCGTTTGTCTGTCCGTGTGTGTTTGTGTGTGTTTTTCAGTATGTCTGTCCGTGTGTGTGTGTTTATGTGTGTCTGTCTGTACGTCCGTGTGTGTGTGTGCGTCTGTGTGTGAGTCTGTGTGTCAGTGTGTGTGGGGGTCATCTCTCTTATAGTCAAATTTGAGGGGTGTATACAGACTGGTCCAACCGAAGCCAGGAAACAGACCACCTCTGATTTGTAGCCAAGACAAACCTTCCTTCTTTCTCTTGTCCCATCCCTCCCTTTCCCTCTCCTCTCCCTTCCCTCACCTACACATCTCCTACCCTCTCCCTTTCCCTTGTCCCATTCATCCTTTCCCCTCTCCCTTCCCCTCACAAACACATCCCCTACCCTCTCCCTTTCCTTGTCCCATCCATCCCTTTCCCTCTCCCTTCCCTCACCTATACATCTCGTACCCCTCTCCCTTTCCCTTGTCCCATTTATCCTTTCCCCTCTCCCTTCCCTCACAAACACATCCCCTTTCCTTCTCCCCTGACTCCCTTCCCAACACACCATCTGCCATCATCTCACCTCCCTTCACCCCCTCCATCCCTCCCAAACGTGCCAACTGTTATACCCCCCCTCCCCTTCCCCTCCTCCCCCTACCACCTCGACAGCTGATATCCCTCGCACGTGGACTCAAATCAGCCAAAGCATTAGTGACGTGAAATTAGATATGTTACGTGAAATTAGATATGCATTTAGTATGTATGTACAGGGCAGGTTAAACCATTTCCTTTCTGTCGTCCTCTTTTTCCTTCCTTCTCATTTTCTTCCATACGTCTCTCTCTCTCTCTCTCTCTCTCTCTCTCTCTCTCTCTCTCTCTCTCTCTCTCTCTCTCTCTCTCTCTCACCTTTTGCCCCTTCCCTCCTTCCTGCCTTCCCTTCCTCCCATACCAACTGACAGACCCTATTTAACGTCTGTCAAAACTGGGAAGGCGACGCGAACGGAATGGTAGGAGGTGGCTGGAAACTCAACGATGTGCCAATATTCACTCTCTGAATCACACACACACACATTCACGCCACCACATACACCCACACATGTGAAAATAACCCCAAAAGAACTACTATATACACACACACATACACACACACACATACACACTTCCTCCCTCCCTTCCCTCCTCCCCAACCACACACACACACACACACACACACATACACACATCAGCACTTCCTCCCCTCCCCTTCCCTCCTCCCCAAACACACACACACACACACACACACACACACATCAGCACTTCATCCCTCCCCTTCCCTCCTCCCCAACCACACACACACACACACACACACGCAGATACACTTCCACAACCCTCCCCTCCTCCCAACCACAAACACACACATACACACACACACACATATATACACCTCCACAACCCACCCACCCACACACTTACTCACTCACTCATTCACTCACTCACTTAACAAGCCCCTTATAGTGTAATTGATATGGGGGGAGTGGGGGGTTGAGAATTGCCCTCCTGAATCCCTCATCCTCACCATGTATGTATGTATGTATGTATGTGTCGACCAATCAATCTTTCACGACACACACACACACACACACACACACACAAGAGGTAACCTGATCACGTCCTAATCCTTCTGGGTACCCTTAATCCTCTTTCTGTGCCCTCAACCTCTCCCTTCCCCCTGTGTATGTGTGTGTGTGTGTGTGTGTGTGTGTACGTGTGTTTCAGGGAGATATTTTTGGGGTGTTCATGTGTTGTGGTGAGAGAGAGAGAGAGAGAGAGAGAGAGAGAGAGAGAGAGAGATAATAGATATATATATATATATATATATATACTATATATATATATATATAATATATATATATATATATATATATATATATATATATATATATATATATATAGAGAGAGAGAGAGAGAGAGAGAGAGAGACATAATAGATATATATATAGAGAGAGACATAATAGATATAGGGAGAAGTTAGTCAGATGTGAGTGAATCTTGTAAACCCAATATATTCAGAGACCAACAACAACTATAACAAGGAATACAAAGGAAGTACAGGCAACAGGAGGCCCATAGTGACCTTTTACGAGGTTACCTGTTTAACTACGCTAATCTAGACTACGTATTGAAGGAAAGGATAGATAAACGATAAGGCTCCTTCCTCTCCACCCACCCACCACTCCCGATAGTAAATAAATAACTTGTTTGTTAATATAGATATATTGATTGATTGATTGATATTAGGCGCTGCAACTGCGAGGTCATATAGCGCCATAGAAAGGTGATAGAGAGGTGTGACAGCAAGCAGGCAGGAAGGACATAAAATTAAAAGAGGGACAGTTGATTGTTAATAAAGACACACAAGGATATTTTATAGGAAGGTAGGAAAAGTCTTGGCATCACTTGTTGAGGTAGTTGGTTGGTTACACTGTGAGGAAGGTGGTGTTATGGATTATATTATCATGGGCGTCACTGTACAGATACACACATCAATACAGATACATATTATACATAAATACATACATACGAACATAAATACAGCTTCACATATATACATACACACATGCATACATACATACATACACACATACATAACTACAGCTTCACAAATATACATACACACATGCATACATGTATATACACATACATACATACATACATACATACATAAATAAAACTTCACATAGATACATACATACACACATACATTCAGCTTCACATAAAAACATACATACATACATAAATACAACTTCACATACATACAAACACACACACAAATACATTCAGCTTCACATAAAAACACACATACATACATACATTCAGCTTCACATACAAACACACATACATTCAGCTTCACATAAAAACATACATACAAAAAAAAAAAAAAAAAAAAAAAAAAAAACTCTAAGTATATTTCAACTGTCCATAATTTTCGTCATAAAAGGCTGCCGGTTTCAGTAACAATTTGTCGCATAAAAACATTTCCAATAAATATATATATATATTTTTTTTTACTGGTTTCCCTCCCCTCCCTCCCTCCCTCCCTCCCTCCATAGCGGTGTCCGAAAACCAGTCAGTCAGCAAAAAAAAAAAAAAAAAAAAAAAAAAAAAAAAAGTTATATAGCGATCCGGTTGTAAATTTCTTCCACACAATGAGACAGGAATGGAAGGGAGCAGTGGGGAGAGGAAGTGGGGAGAGGAAAAGG